>CAUJRU010002909.1:0-62032 GCA_963277665.1 Viscum album | reverse complement strand
TTATATGTTTAAATAAATCTTGAACTCAACAAATAATAGAAGGATATTGTTTTCTAAGAGTTAGAGTGGTGGAGATTGTGGAGGAAATAAGATTTTGTTTCATGTATGTCAAAAATGTAGGAAAATGAAATAATAAAAATATCTAAAATGGATAGCAATATGCATTTAATGTTAAAATAAATTGAATTGAAAAAATAATTTCCAAGGAATTTGTTTTTTTTGGGGGGATCTTGGGAATTATCTAAGTCGATTCCATATACTAATTGTTACACCCTAGAACAAGGAAGGAACTATGTTATCCAAATAATTGAGGGGAAGTATTTATATATGGGGATCTTATAATTATTATTTAGAAGTATTTTTATCAATGTTATTTTCGTTATATAAATCATGAAAATTATATGGATCATTATGAAATAGTTTTTATTTAAGTATTTTCAAGAATATGTTGAATGGTAACAATTGCCTATAAAACGGGTTAAATGGTAAGGTGAAATTTTTTATAAAGTAATATGCTATATAGAAAACAATATATGTTAAAAATTATCGGATGATTAATGTTTTATTGAGGATCATCGTTATATTTTTTTTGAATGTTATGGTAATTATATTAATATTGTTATAGAAAAAGTAAAATGCATAAACTGGGTGATAACCCATTGCATTTGGTAAGGATGTGAGGCTTGAACCCAAAACCAAATTTCGATTAGGGTGAAATTCATACCACTAGTCTATATGATGTATTGGATAGTATACCATTTCTTTTACTTAAATTAATTAGTGGTTAAATATTAATTGGATTCTGTGAAACATGTTATAGGATCAAATATTTTTTATTTTACAGGATTTTTAGGTGATTAATGGCCTTTTGGGAAATGTTTTACTGGGTAGGGATATATATATATATATCCAATAGGATTAATATAAAGGATTAATTAGAAGTAATGACATTAGGTTTTTTGATATGTATGTTGAAAGGGTATGAGATAACCTTTTAGGTTAAAACCTTCCTTCATATTTACATTATTGAGGTTATTTAGGATATAGAGTAATTTATTTAAAAAATGATTTATGTCAAAACTGTGTTTTCATTTTTGAATTTTAGAGATTAATATATTCATATTCATTTTGGGAATTATCATACTTGGTGAGAACTGTTATTGGTTTTAATAAAGATAGGCAGAATAATTTGTTTCTCTTCAATGGATATTATAATCCATTAAATATTAATTTTAGTGATTAAACCATAAAAACATCATATTGTATATTCACATATTAGAGTAAGGGGTAATGTGGAAAGTGATCAAAGCACAACCAAAGAATATAAATATTTTTATGAAATAAAATGATATCTGGTATGTATATTTTTTGGTGTTCCCTATCTTAATAGTAAAATAATCCCTCAACTCTTCAAAAAGGATATGGAATCATAAAATTTTTCCTATTACCTTCATATCTAATTAATCAATGGTATTTTAATTTATCTTGAATTCATGGTTATGTGTTTTTTTACATTCTCAATATCAGTGACTTTCTTATGATCAATTTTCTACATCACCCTCCATAATTATTTATGATTTTCTTCCATGTCCATATATTCACATTACACCAATGTTCTTCTTTGTGGAAACCAAGTTATATGATGAATTTATACCTTCCATTTCCATATTTTTAATAGAATGTTTTTATAAACCATTTTATGATGTAATCTTTTCCATAGGTAGTTTTTTAAATGCCAAACTATTGATTTTGGTTATCAAGTTTAAATTATGAATTCATAATTTATTTAAGGGGTTGAATGTGAGACCATGATATTTTAAAAGATTAACATCATGTTTAATTTTGTATAAGACATGTAACAGAATTATTAGAATATAATGTAACTCCCTTAGACATTATGATATATAAATTTTTTTCTTAAATTTAATCTATTTGATAGCTTATGGAATTGTAAACCTCTAATGTAAATGAACCGTAATATAATATATTGTTATAACATAGCCATTAATTTTGAAGGTATGAATAGTAAAAATAATTATTTAAAATATATAGTTTAATCATGTAAAAAATAAATTCAATGGTTATTTATTCATTTGAAATAAAATAATAACCATTTGAATGAAAAATAAATTTTCTCTAAAAACTCTATTTTCCTAAAAGGCTGTTTAGTCACACATTACACGCAGAAAAATAATTTTTACAAATTTTAGAAAAGAAATTTCATAAAATGAAAATGGTTTTTTCAATCATAATATATATATATATATATATATTAAAATAGTGTATATTTTTTCATTTTTAGAAAAATATTAATTTTTAGTGAATAGTGAAAAATACCAATTTTTATAAAATTGTCATTTTTTCATAAATGAAATACCAGTATTATTGTAATTTTATTTAAATTTTACATAATTATTATATTGATAAATATAATTAATTATATTTAATTCATCTTTATACTATATTTGACTATATGTTTATTTTTAGGCATTGAAATTCCTTTTTTCTATAAACTATTTTAATGTGTATAATGTTTATCCATTTTAAATAATTAAAATAACCCCTAATTAAGAATTATTTAAATAATATTTATAGTTTTTATATCTATAAATATTAATTTAAATTCATCTGAATATTATTACTTTTAATACAGTTAATATGAGATCATCTTTACCTTAAAAATGCCTTTATTGAAAACATGTTATTTAGCACATTTGTAGATTTAATTTCATAATAAATTCATAAAATAATGTTAGTTTATTTTATGAAAATTTGATTCCAAATTTTTAATCAGAATAATTTTTAACATATAAAAATTTTAAATTAATTTTTTATCATAATTAATAGTGAAAATATTAACTATTATTTATCACAATTAAGGTCAAAGTGGGTTTA
Source organism: Viscum album (assembly GCA_963277665.1). Classification (NCBI taxonomy): domain Eukaryota; kingdom Viridiplantae; phylum Streptophyta; class Magnoliopsida; order Santalales; family Viscaceae; genus Viscum; species Viscum album. Next base: position 59,137 of record CAUJRU010002909.1, on the reverse strand, counting down.
CTATGGGTTAAACTAAAATGATAAGGATAAAAATGAACCAAAATTTTCTTTATCCTATTTCACTATCCCATTTCTACTTAATATCTTCTAAGGTTCAATAATGTTTGATTTTGGATCCTTTTTAAATAAGAAAAACCTTAGTGGAATTAATTTAGTTGAAAAATTCCAAGTGTGTCCTCTACCCCACTTATAAAGGTAGTCCCCCTATCCTCTTCATTGTACACTTAAAAAACCCATTGGTTAAAAAAATACCTTCCCAAATATCTTTCATAATTCAATAGCCTCATACTTGAATCATTTTTTTATCCAACCTATGAATGCTTTTGGTACAAACTAGAAGAAGTTGTCTGAATAAGAGGTAATGTCCTGAAACAAGTGTTTTATTTTATTTCTTCTTCCACCTACTCCAATAATTATTAAACCATTACAATATAATAACAATAGAATATTATATATGGGGAGATTTTTTTATTAATTTCATGAGATACAAATATACCCTCCTCCCTTAAATGGGAAATGAAACCATTGATCATGTGTACGGTGGACTACCACCTCAAAAACCGACATAATTCATTTCCAATATCCTCATGTCTTGATTGGATATGATGATATATATAATTTTTATGTATTATTTTATTTTTTAGGAGTATAATTATGTAGTTATAATATCACATATACATTCTTACTTTACATTCCTCATAGAATATGTTAACACCACTCGTGTGTGTACGATGTACTACCACCTCACAAAGTGATGTGATTTGTTTTTCAATTATGTTTTAGGTGGAAATAAATAGGAACTAATTTGATGTTTAGACATTATATTCATGAAATATTAATAATTATATAAAATAAATATATCATATAATTTTTTACCTTACCATCCATTGAATAAATAAAAATATTGGTCGTGTGTATGGAAGATTACCACCTTGCGATGCAATGTGATTCATTTTTTCACTTACGCTTTACATGGAAGGTAATAAAGGATAAATAAAATGAATATATGTTATATATATGAAACGATATTTATTTTTTAATATTAATGTACCATACACATCGTTTCCTCTTCACCCATTAAGGAAATAATAATGTCTCTCGTTTATATATACGAGCTACCATCTCTATAAAGTGATATGATTCATTCTACATATATAAAAATTGAATAATTATTATATTTATTTATTTATTTATGAAATTAGTTTTATAAATTTAATATAATTTTTGATATTATGTAATAATACCCTATATTCTTGATCTTTAATTTTTGGGATGAAATGTGTTTGAGAAAACAGGGAAAATAACTGAAACAATATTGATAAAGAATGATTACTATCAAATGGATAATAATAGATTATAAAAGTATAATATATGATATAATAACTACTAATATTATTATATTATAAGTTATTAACATTTTTAAAAGCATTATACATGATTTTAAATAGCGCTCGACTAAAGGGGAGGGTAAGGTAATGGGTTTCGTAACTCAATTTCTCTTCATTATTTTATATGTCTACTTCATTGATTATATTATTATAGGGATATCTATGAAATTAATTTCTATTGATTTATTTTTTATTTTAACTTTTATTTATGAAGGTATTCATTTTTCTAAAAAAAATCACCTCATTTTTTACCTCTCACCTCAATGACATGATCATTGTAAGTGTTTTATCTCAAACCTCTTTCCTTGCGAAACATATTCATTTATGAAACTATTTTAATTAAAATGGTGTATATAATTTATATTTTACATAAAATATCATGAAAAAAATAAAAAAACATGATATTTTATGTTACAATTTATCTACCCAATTCATTGAAAGTTATGATTCAAAATTTTCTGATGTGGTAATGGTTTGCGTTTCAATCACATTTTTAATTAGAACTGTTGAGGTTTGAATTTAAATTATTGGAAATCAATTAAAAAATGCCTTGTAAGAACATAAAATTTTATTATACACTATTTATTTATCAACTTTTCATGTAATATTATAATTTCACTCCCTTTTTTATATAAAATTATGAATAAAATGTTTTTAAGAAAAATCGACTCTATTTATCTATTCAGTCGAAAAACATTTTTCATCCATATCCATGTTTTCTAAAAACATTTAAAAATGTTTTTAATGTTCCCCTATGATTTTTATAGGTAATATTTTCAAATTTTTAACTTCTTAAAAAAAGTAAAATGAATACTCATGTCAATTATAGAACAATTTACATTTTAAGTTTTACCAAATATATGAAAGGAATATTTATTTTAATTTGTACGATATTAGTAATATTTTCTTTCATCGTGACCATTATTTTCCAAAAGATTAATTTATAATATTTGAAGGTAATTTTAAAAGAAAAGTATTTTCATAATATTTTTTGAATTTTATTTTTAAAAATTTTATTTTCAAAATGGATAGGTTATTTTCCTCAATAATGATTTTAATATTTTTTTAACATTTTCCAGTCATCGATGACAATAACCATTTATGTATTTTATTACTTATAAATTATAAATATATGTATATCACGTATATAACAATCTAATTCTATCTTCTATTGAAGGGTTAATACATGCCTTAGGTTTACCTCTCAAATTCCATCAATATGAAAATCACTTTGTGTCCTGTTTTGAGATAAGATTATGATGATAATTTATTTTTATGGGTAATTATTATGTGTATTACTCATGGTTAATATGTTTATATGGTTTTCATATACATGAACATGAAATAATTATTATCAGTGGTCCCAAAAATATGTATCCCTACAATGATTTGGGTAATATTTTAGTCTCATGAGACTTCATGCATGGGATTGGGGAGTGATCCCAATCCATTATAGGACTTTTTACACCATGGGATGTTGTCATGGAAGTTAGACATGAATTAAATTTACATCATATTATATATATTTTTCACATTAACTATGACTCCATGACCTTAATATACCATTTTCTTTATTATATTCTTCTATGTGACTTCTCATGTATCTTTTATTTCATGATGTCATGTTATACCTTTTAATCACATCTAATGATTATTTATCATGATTATTTCCTTACAAGGATTTTTAACTCACCCCTTTCTTCATAAATTTCCCAGGTTATTCTATATAGATTTAGGAACTTGAATTTAATTTATGAGGCATCTATAGAAAATAAAATAAATATTCTGTGTTTTATGTATTATTAACCTACTCTTATAAAGAAAATATTTCAGTATGTTCATTATCTTATAGTTATTGGATATTTTTGTTTAATAATCAAGAAATTTATGTGTAAAAGACTTCATCCTACATATTAAAAAAAATAAAAAAATTATATAATTGATAACATAATTATGTTACATATCATTAGATAATATAATAATATAAATAATATCATACATTACAATAATTTATATCATAGTAATGTAATGAAAATTTTTGAACATTATAAACATATTATCAAGCCCTTATTCTAGGATATCTAACATAAATTGGTAATCTTGATACCCAATACCCAATAATGTTTGTCCCATGTAAACTACGAATACATCAAGGGAAAATATAATTATACTCCAAACCAACCTATTAAAAATTATAATTCATTTATCATTTTAAGGAATGAATAAAAAATACACAACCAACAAGCCTTAGTAATCAATTAACATTTATATTGAAATTAAAAGTATATAAAAATTATATATATTCCAGGACAATAAATGGAATATAATTATTGGTAAACAAGCATCCAACTGAAAATGTATATATTATTCGGTATAGGGTACATTCATCATTTGAATGAAAAAATTGAAATAGGTTAAGTGTTATATAATATATCCCTAAAGTTACTTAATATAGACATGAAAAAGATAAATAAAAGAGAAAGATGATGGTGATAGAGTATATAACCCTCATTATTAGGTATGGTATGAACTATAAATTCACAAGTGAATTTATGAGCTAATAAATGAAACATAGCCCCAAAGTATAAATGTAACACCCAAAGATTTTGTGAAATGTGGTTTTCATATTAAATTTAATCTTTTTGATGTTTTTTATTTCATGAAACACTGAATATAATTTTTTTAATATGAATTAAATCAATCCATTTAGATTGTGTGCACTAAACATGACAAATAGAATATATTTGGGTACATGCAACACTATTCTTGTCTTGTATTACAAAAAATATTGAGTCCCTTCGATAGCTTATGTTACATGCATGTCTGAGTTTTTTTCAGAACTATAATATACTATTAATATGATTATTGATATATTATTATAGCTACCACCCATCCATTGGAATGGATGTTATGAATAAGATTAACTAAATTTAGAAAGTAGGATTTACACATTTATATAAAATTAATCATTTGGTTACTATTTACTAAATTTGATTTTTCACAGATAAAGAGAAATGTCATTGGGAGTGGGAACTGGAAATTTTCAAACCTTCAAAGATGATGATATTCCTTTCATTTATTTATTATTGGTTCATTTAATCTAAATTGAGAATTCAATTTCAAGGATACATTGTTTTCCTTTTTTCATTCAAACAAATATTCTTATGTTGGTTGACATCTAATGAAAAAGGGGGTCTTTTTCACGATATAGTTTTCCAAGTCTTATTAAATATAATATTCCTTGATTCTCGAATATTAAAAAGATCAATGATGTTAGATTTTTGTTTGTGGATGATCTGATAGCTATTTAACAAAGGCTTAATCATTTAAAATATTCACTTACTAGTCATGTTATTAACTCAAATAGGGATAAACCATAGTCTTACACCGATATCATGAATCGAGTTTATCATTATTAGAGTAATAATTCCTAGAAAATTATCTTGATTGGTGCAGTATTTTTTCACATTCTATTATAATGTTTTGAGGATCTATTAGAGTCTAGGAATCCGGGAAATCTACAACTAAAACCTAGTATTTTTTGTATCTCAGATTTGGATCTTAATTTTAATACCTTGACTAAAAATCAATCCAATTATTAGTTATGTAATTGATTGCATAGATTGAATTGGTTGTATTGGCATCCTAATATTCTCAATGATCAAGACTCATGTCTTGGCACTCTGATCAAAATATAACATCATATGCTTTAAGGAGAAATATTATTTCTCTCATATTATTGTTCATGTAAATTTAGAATATAAACTTCATGATAGAATATCTATACATTCAAATGATTATAAGAATACATGTTAATGAAAAATACTATTGGGTTCCACCTTTCTGTGATCTATAAAAAATATTTTTCCATTCTATTTAAAACTATAATGATATTCAAAGAATGGTCAGAGATGCTCCTAAATCCAAGGATTTGAAGAGGTGAAAAATAATTGTAAGAATGAAGTTATTTTTCTAGAATAATTGGTTTCCTTCAAGTATCTATTTGAAAACATACCCTCAAAACCTCCCTTCTTGGTGACACATTTTCCAAAAAATAGATAGAAATAACTGAGGGGGAGGATCCCATCCATCTACTCCCTATTCTTCAAAGTTGGTAATAGATGAGGTTAATTATAATAATGATACATCCTTCGATGACATTTATTTAGATTTATAAATTTCAATTCATATTAATGAGTTGGTCTATAAGATGGAGGGTGATCTAGATGGATACGATATATTTTCTTCAATTGTACAAGATATTAGGGAACTTGTTCATTTGGTACAACATGAATCACAGACCACCTCAGGTAGTGTTGTTGTACCTATTAGTTTGGTTGTTCATATATTTATTAGATAATTAGATAATCCAGAGGTTCCTTCTACTCAGGTTCATGCCCCAAATAACTCTATATCTCTAGCTGATAAGGGAGTTGTTGTCACTAAGATAACTACAAAATGTTAGAATCCATCATTGGGTGATCCCTCAGTTCTGATAAAATCATATATTTCCTTAAATAATTTTTACCTCTCATTGGATAAGGGGGATGAGACCTTGATGGCTAAGGGTTATTAAATCATATCTCTAATCTAGTGTGATCATGTTTTTAAATAGAGGGATAGCAGGCCTCATAAATCAACGGTGAAATTTTGTGGGGAAAAAGGAGGGTTTAACCCCAAATCCAAATCCAAATAAAGACCCTTTTCTAGAATTTACAAGGGTAGGACAATAATGAGTCAATAAGGTCCCTCAAGATCCATATTTAAAAACACAATACTATTTTAATTAGGTTAGCAAAAACTAAATAATTTTCTCATCTAATATTGACAATCATAAAAATTTAGGTTTTCATTTATTGGATACTAATAGATGTTATGATGACATTAAAAATGTATTGGTTATAGATCACTCTTAATTGATTGATCCTATATTTTTTACTTATAGTGATCAGCATGTCACCTATTATTTTACATATATGGGTATTGAATAGTGTTTCTCCATCATTTATTCTAACAACAGGTAGCAAGATCATAGAAGGATGTGGATAGAGATTGATTATTTGAAAAAAAGTATTTTTGGTCCATGGTCCATTCCTGGGTATTTTAATTCCATTCCAAATCAGTATGAGAAATTATGTGAGGTTCCCTATTCCAATTCCTCTAGGGATTTTAGAGTGTTCATTGAGAAAAATAATTTAATTGAGATAAATACGGTTGGATCCAAGTATAAATGGTATATGAAACATCTTAATGGCATGGTTTCTAGTAAACATGATCGAGCCTTCAATAATGATGCTTTCATTAATACATGGGACCATATATCCTGCACTACCTTGTCAAGGCCTAATTTTTATCATCCTCAAATTTTACTTGATTTTGTGGTCATGGATCCTAAGACTTCATTACCTTTTCGGTTCAACAAAGCTTGGGTGACTCAACAAGAATGTGGTAATATTATTCAGGATGTTTGGACATCTATTGATTTCATAAATGATTCATTATCTTGTATTCTCAAGTTAAAATTTCTCAAAATAGGCTTAAATCATTGAGAAATGATCTTTTTAGTTATTTTGAGTATGATATTTCCCCCCTTAGGGGTTCCCTTCAACAAATTCAACATCACAACACATAAAATAATTTTTTCTGATGGTTTTTTAATGAGTTTTAGGTTTCTCTTATGTATAATAATCTTCATAATTTCAAGGATTCAATTCAAAGGAATTATTTCAAAGATAAATTTCTCAAAGATAGTTATAGTATTTCCAAGATCATTAATTCACTTAAATGTGCTAAACGGGTTTCTTGGACTTTATGAATTCTTAGGAATGGTGATCAACTCATGGATAATAGGAAGGATCTATATTACCATGTGGTTTCTTATTATAGGAATATTTTCCATGGGTCCTCTATTTAATTTGATCCCACAAATGATTCATTCTGCATCATATCAATCTGGAAGATAATATTGGTCTCATTGATCTTTTTATGAAATCATAGAGTAAGGTAGTCATATTTGGTTGTATCACTGAATGTTCTCATGTCATATATGGATTTGGAAACTTTTTTTCCAAAAATATTGGTAGATCATTCACGTGGATTTTTGTTATCATGTCCTTCATTTTTTAAGGTTGGTTCTCTTCCTTGGGGTATGGATTTTAAATTTCATTCCTTGATTTCTAAAGTGGAAAATGATTATGAAATTCATTTATTCAGGTTGGTCTGTTTGGTTAATACCTTTTATAAAATCATAATTAATGTGATATCAAATAGGATGGCCTCTATCTCAAATAAAATGGTTTCTTATAATCAATTTGGCTTCATCAATAGTCGTACTTTTTAGAATTGTCTTATCACTACCTCTGAATGTGTCAATATTCTCAATAATTACATTAGATTTGGAAATATTTCTCTAAAACATGATATCATAAAGGCTTTTGACACTATGGATTGGAATTTCATTTGAATGGTTCTTACCTATTTTCAGATCAATAGTTCATTAATCAATTGGATTAAAAGATTCTTGGTCTCAGATCGTATTTTAGTTCTTGTCAATGGTTCCCATGAAGTTTATTATGATTTATTTAGAGGTATCATACAAGGTGATCCCCTCTCTTATAATATTTTCTCCATTTCTGATTATTATCTCAGTAGGAATTATTCCATCATGGATGGTAATGGAAAAACATAAATCCATTAATGTTGGTAGAGTAATTAATTCTCCTTACCATTTTTATATGAAGAAGTAATTATTCTCTTCACTAAGGTGATAAGTTTAATATATATAACATTAAGAATTCGTTATTTCATTATGAATAATTAATTATTGAAGTTATCAAAAGGAATAAATATTTTGTGTTATTTGGTGCGGGTATCTATACTACCAAAAAGATTGACATTATTCTAAATTTGGGCATTAGAGAGGCGTTATTTCCTTTAGTATACCTCAGTTTTCCTATTCTATAGGGTTTTCTAATGTATTACTAATTTAATATTATAATTACTCATATCATAAAGAATCTTTCTTCGTGGAACAATATGTCTCTTTCCATGGTGGGTTGAATTTTTTTAGTGAAATCCATCACCACATAAATGTTGGTTAATTCATTTATGGTTTATGAATGACATGCTTCTCCTATTTAGAATATTTTCATCTCTATTAAAAAAAATTAGAGTGGTAGTATTCTTGAATGATGTTAGAAACCTCAACCTAGAAAAAATTTTGTAAGCCTTATGATTCTGGGGGTCTTGGAATAAAAAACCTTCAGGTTTTTAATCAATATTTGCATTCTCATTTCATGTGGAGATTGGTGAATAAAAATTCTCCATCCCATGGCATCATTTATGCCAAATTTCTTCCAAATCATATAAATTGAAATCTTCCTTATATGTACTACTCTATTTGACCTTCCCTAAAATCTAACATTTCAAGGAGGTTCGTCTCTAGGGAATCTTTTATGAATTTTTGGATTGAAAATTGGACTTTATATCCTCTATTTGAATCCCGCTTAAATAATGTGGTTATTCAGGATTTATCTATCTCAATTTTGGTTCAAATGAATAATTAGTATTCTCTAAATTATATTATTAGTAATGTTGTTAGCAGGTATATGTTCTCAATGAGATCTTATTTATGGGATTGGGAACCTATATATGAGGGTTTTTTTACTTTAAAATCATTCTATTCACATATTACTATCTCAGACTCTGATTTTCATTGTATTAATAAAATGAACAGTCGATTTATTTATCCCTCTTGTTGAGTTCTCATCTAGCACATTGCAAATGGAATATTATCAACATATCTTTTTTTTAAAATATGTGGAATTTCTCTATGATACTCATGTTCTCTCCTCCGTAAACATAGGGATGATATCAATCAATTTTTCTTCAATTGTGCCACTGCTTCATTGATGTGGTGCTCCCTTTCTGATTTGTTCGAGATCCCTTTCAATGAACATAATCCCTTCACGAGTTCATCAAAATATAGTTGTTAGTCTCTCTTTCCCCTAAATCCTCTATATCTTTTGATTTTCCTATATGGTTTTAATTTTAAATCTTTATAATGATCTCAACTAATAGAAACAAGATCAGGTTTTTTTAGATTTTCCAGCTACATTATCTCAGTTATTGATGGTTATCAGAGATTCTAGACCCTCCAAAAATGGGATATGCTTTAACTAAGTTCAAGGTCATTCATTATTAAAAAGGAATGGTATTAGTTTTAATATTAACCCTCCTTATGGAAAATTTTATGGGTTTTAGAAGTCACCTTTAATAGGGTGGATTAAAATTAACATGTATGGTTCTTCAAGGGGAAACCTAGGTCCTTTAGGTTATGGTGCTATTTTCCAGGACCACTATGGGGATGAATTAGGAATTATTTATGTTTCTTTTGGTTTTTCATCCTCCCTTAGGGAATAAATGTTGGTTGTTCTCAATACCTTTTAATGAGATTCACTTCTTGGTTGGAATAAAAATTGGTTGGAATATGACTCTTATAATATTGTTCATGCTATCATAAAAGGGTCTGATCATATTTTATAGATGTTAATTTCTCAGTGTATTATTTTCATTGAATATATTTCTTACATTGATTAAATAATCACTCATGTATATATGGAGTCTTACTCACTTGATGATGATCTTGCCAACAATGGTGCTGATCATGGTAATTTGGATTGGTCTAATTAGGTTTATGATTCTCTTTTACATCTTATTCTGAGGGACAATAGTAAATATCCTATTTTAGACTTTTTAAATTTTTAATTTCTTTTAATAAAATAATAAACTTTATTTCATGGAAAATCTCTCATGTTTCATTAAAAAAATTAATAGAAGTTAATGTATGAACTACTTGAAAATAAATAAATTTCTTATCTAGATAATTTATTTTACTATGTACAAACTCAATTTGATCCCAAAAAATTAAATAAAACAATTTTAATTAATGATTTAAATTAAAAAAATTATATAATATACTCAATAAATATTTTTTTCACTCATCCAATATATTTTATTTTTATAAGCTAACAATAAATCCAATTTTTTAAATAAAAAGATGTATCGTTGTAAAAAGTAATTTTACCGCCTTCTAATAGAGACCACATTTTAAATCTGATTTTTATTTGAAAAAATATAATTCATTTTTTAAATAGGAACATAAAAAATAGATTAGGTGGAATTTTTGGTGTTTTCCTGTGAAGTTTCATTTTTTGATGAATTGTGAATAATACTGAATTTTAATTCAAAACTATTTTTTCATCTAATTTATTTGTAACTATAAATTCTTTTTATATATATTTTTATAATAATATTAGATCTATTATACATAAAAAATAGAATTTAGGTCAATTTAATCAATTCCACTTTTAAAATATATTTAAAAACTCACCAACATTTGAACATTTTTACTTTAAAAACTCGTTATATCATCCGGTCTACAGGATTACATTTGAAATATTTGATGCCACTTATGTGATTTTTATTTGAAAAAATGGATTCAATATATTTAATATGAATAATTTTTAATTTAAATTAAGTATGACTTAGTTATTTACAAAAAAATATTAGTGAAAGTAATTAAAATTAATTACAATGATTTAGTAAAAAAATTGCTTAATAAGGGACTAAACATTACACTTAAAAGAATAAAATTACCTATAAACTTCTTCAAACGCCATTGTATGTTCACATTTTGACCCTATAATAAATTCTATAGAATATGTTTCATTATTGGAGCCAATTTTCATCATAAAATTATGGGTGGAAATCCTTTTTCAATATTTAACAAGATTTCCACTCCTCATCATTTTTAAAAAGGCACTCACCCCTCCCACTTATCCACACCTCTAAAGTGATTTGTGTCACAAAAAAAATAGCTCAAATTATCTATAAACATCTCCTGATTCATCCTAAAATCCTCAAATTGATCCTAAATAAAACCAATGTCGATCTTTGGTGAAAACCAAGAGGAGTTACCCAAAGAAGATGTAACATCCTTCCTAAAGCTCCATTGTTTTATTTTCATTCACTACCCAAAAAATATTATTATTAAATGATTATATAATAATTTAATTATCCTCAATATACTGATATGTTTTTATTTGAAGGGATATACCCAAACATACACACACATGCATATAATGGATAACATACATACATTTCTTCTATACGGGGAATTGCCACCTCATGAAACGATGTTGTTCTTTTTTGATTTACCACCTCTCGTGTATCATTGAAACTCTATTTTAATATGATATATATGAATATTATTATATATTTATTCTTATGGAATTAATTTAAAATAAATACCATAATTCTTTCTAATTTGTGTAAATGTGACAATTTCGTTTGGGGAAATCTGGACTACAACCTCTTCAAAATGATGTGATTCATTCACACTCTACATGGAATGTATTAAGGTTGGAATTTTTGAACATATATGATTTATATGTAATAATAATTCTACTATAATGATATTATATTTGAATATATATTTCATTTACTTTATTTCATTCAATATAATAATAAAACGTAAATGATATTCATGCGTACGTACACCCTACTGTTTCTATGAACAGTGTATTCCATTTCATATTTCTATATTTTATTGATTGTTATAAATGAATATACATTGAATATATATGATACTTATTTAATTATTGACATTATAGAAATAATTTAATAATGGTATATGTTGGAATATTAATGATAACAGTCCAAAATATATACAAAAAAATTAGATATTACCTAAAACATAACATTAACATGGAGTTTTAAAGCCTACGGGAAATGAATTCCTCTAAATCCTATGGTCCATGTATTAATTACTCCTACAGGCCTTGTAAGGGTTCCACCTCACCCCTTGAAAGGTGTATTATCAAGAATCAATAAAAAATGAAGGCCTTCGGGCCATTGGAGGTAACATTAAAATGGAGTTGTTAATAAACAGTTGATATAAAGTCATAACCAAATAATATATGGTATTATATATAATAATATTATTATATGTTAGATTTATAATAAACTTATATTTATTATACATTAGTTTTGAATGTATATGAAAAATTCATGACTTAAGGGAAGGGAATTTCATCTCACTTTTTATTTTCATGGGATACATGCCTTATTCGCCACTCATTTCATATGTGTGGTGTGTATACTAACCATGGATGTATTCTATTATTTTTATAAAAAAATATTGGTATTTTCATATCAATTTTATGATATTTATTTTATGTGGTTTATGATTAAAAAGATACCAAATCAGTAATATAAATTTGTCATAATTTTCCTTCTTTAAGACACATCCCATGTTATACATCTATATTTATCTATAAGGTGTATATACGTACTTTGAAATGTTACATCATGAATATACTTCATTTCATTATATTGTAAGCTTCATTTAATGTTACTATTTCAATTTAATTATGATTCAATGTTTCCAAAGTGGTAATAGTTTATTGTTATAATCTCATCATTTATATAGATTGTTTATGATTATGCTTCCACTGATGAAATATTATTACCCTTATCTCAAGAATTATCATGAATTTTCTTAAAATATTTTTATTAATTTTATATCTATGTAATGGTACCATTTTTCTAATCTAGGGTACCTAATGTAATTAAGAAAATATTTTAATAAAAATTCAATTTTATTTCTCTTTTATGTCTGAAATATGTGTTATTTCAAAAAAAAATCTAAAAAAGATTTAAAAAAATGTTTTACTATGATTTTTAAAGGAAACATTCAACCATATATTTACTTTTTTACAAAATTGTTTTAAATTGGAATATTCTTGTTATTTCTTGATCAGGTTACCTTTCTATTCATTTGTGGTGTAAAAGGAATGTTCAGTATGTATGGACTAGCCCATCATTACAACTGTCATTTCCTTGATGATTCATTTTTATGTTTGTAATGTTATTTTATAAAGAAATTTTTTTTCCTATTATTATTTATTTTTTAGGTTTTATATTGTTTTTTAAATAATAATGGATTTCATAAATTGTTATCTATTTCAAAATTGATTTAAATGATTTTCAAAGATTCATTTAAATATATTCAAAATGTAGTTTTCAATGAAATTTGCCTCAATAATTTCAATTATAATTTTATTTTATTTAATAGTATTATCAAATAAAATATTTTTCAAAATGTTTTCAAGAATCTTTATAATTTTTCAAGGATATTATCAAGGAAGTTTTTATTCAATATTTTTATTATCTAAAAAATTCATTTCAAATCATTATGCATATTTTTTCAATAATTTTTTAAAATGATTTCTCATGATTCCTTCATATAATTTAAAAAAAATATTAGAAAAGTATTTTAAAAATGTTATATTTTTTAAAAAGTTATTTTCAATAACAAGTTATGTTCCACGTGACCTTTCAAAATCATTCCCCATATGACATAACACCCTTCATTGTAGTTTATGATTTAGTAGGTATATGATACAAGGGTACCATTCATAATATTTCTCTTAATGATCTATGTTTTCATGGATTATTATTTATGAAAACTATTTAATTTCAATAGGATATACCATGATAAAAGTATATTAAACCTTGTTACTTTTAGGGGTTATTCAAGGATGAAATTATTATGAAACCTATATATTTTCCATATGTTATTATATGAGTAAATTATTATGATACCCATTTCATTTCATTTTTGATGATATGATGTTTATAGAACCCATCTCTTTTTATAGGTCATGATATGATTCAAGTTTTATTATCTTAGAGCACACGTATGTTTGATTTTTCTATGTAATTATTGGGACCTATATATCCCTCCAATGCATTCTGTAAAGATTTATATCTCATGAAATAATTATAGAAATAAAGATTTTGGGTTGACTTATGTCTTATAAACATTCATGATTTAGTCCATGTATCATGATTATTATCTTTTTATACATGGTATGATCTTCAAATGTCATGATCATGTTCTAGTTCCATTATATTAGTGTAATGATAATGTATTTCCTCTATTTACCCTTACTATTCATTCCAGATCACCCCTTTTTTATGTTACATTTCCCCAGTTTATAATGAAAGTTTTAACATATGATTACTATAGGGAATGTTATTTAAGGGAGACTTTGAATATAATTCACCAAACTAGATGATTTTGTTCCATGTTTCTGATGATGCTAAACTATTTTGGTCATTGGGTATTTATTTTTTATTGTTATGAATATTCATAAAAAATGATGTAACATACATGTATGTTAAGCTTGGTTGTATATAGTTTAAATCAAATTATTGGTTCAGTAATCCATTGGAAACTATTAATAGAAAAATATAGAGACATACCTAGTGATATATCTAAATATACATCTATGAGTGTCTCTAATGATAGGTCTAACGATTAGTTAAATTAGAGGAAAATGTCATCAAAATTTTGGTAAAGGATAGAGTGAGTGGTTTCATATAAATACATCAATGTATGGATACTATAGGTGGATGTGGCTCTTTCATAGATAGACATATGGTTAATAACCCTGAAAACACCGTATTGAGTTACACTCGATCAGGAACTGGTGTAGAACAATGGGCCTTGCTGGACACATGGTTTGACACATACTGAGGGTATGAATTGGGAATTCACAAAATCTTTATGACCCACCATAAAGGTTTTAATTATAAGATGACTATGAATAACATTGGATAAAATTATGTTTTCATAGAATAAAGAAGTTTGAGTCATTATTTAAACACCCTATAAGAAAAATTTCATGATTTTGTGGTTTTTTTCTATGATTAGTGTTTTTTCACCATATTATTTATAGTTATATTCAACATCATGAACATGAATAAATAGTTTTGAAATTTAATGTTTTAGATGTGGAATGTTTGGGCATGATAAAAAATGATTTCATATATGGAAATATCATGAAGAGAATATGGAAGGCCCACGAGTATTGGTTATACTGATAAAGATAAAAATATTAAAAATGAGTTTTGAAAGGTATGGGATGTTCTTATTGTATTATTTAAATTAAATGTAAGAAGAATTATTTTTTTGAGGTTGAGGGACCTTAAGACATGATTCATATTTAATATTCAGGGAAAGGAATATTAAGGGATAAGATGATGAAGATTGAGTAATGGTTTAAGAATAATGTTGGATGATTAAAGTGTATATGTATAGGAATTGAATAATTGTGTTATATGAATCATGAAGTTTATGTTTTCCATTATGGATTTTAAAAAATATATTTATTAGTGCTGATGAAATAGAAAATGGATTTAATGGAAATTTAACATTTTTTTATAATTGGAAGGTAACCATTAATGTGTCCCGAATGTTGAGAAAATTATGTTTATCCTAGATAAAGAGATGATTAATATGATAAAGTAAATTCAGTAGTATAATTACACTGGAAATGATTATTGATGTGTTGATAAATTGTTATATGTCATCAAGTATGATGTTTACAACTTCCTGTATTTAAGGAATATATCATGTAATCTAT
This sequence comes from Viscum album, assembly GCA_963277665.1. Lineage (NCBI taxonomy): Eukaryota > Viridiplantae > Streptophyta > Magnoliopsida > Santalales > Viscaceae > Viscum > Viscum album. The sequence continues at coordinate 43,257 of CAUJRU010002909.1, read as the reverse complement.
GTAATATGAAATCATGCATGATTTCCAAAATTATTTATTGTAATTTTAATTATTACCATTTTTTTAAGGGAATATATGATGATATAATTCGCTTGTTTGTAATGTGAAAACCAATAGTCACTTTGTGTTATATGGTGGATCAATGTTAAGCTGATTTCGTGACCTTCTTTCTAAGGATTTATATATTCATCTTTCGGAAGGGTTATAAGGTCAACCATTTATGGAATGATTAAGTTAAATGTTAGATGAAGTTTATCAGATTATCGTATTATCTCACCATAATAGTATTTATGCATATTTGATAACCTAATCTAACAAATTTTGTTGTTGGTACCTTATGAAGGATGGGATGTCTTATCAGGGATCTCATTATCTATTAGTTCTTCATGAATGAAAAAATAACATTCCTTTTGGGGGAAATAAGTGAGGTGGAAATTGATCATGGAACAAAGAGGGTGAGGTTGTATTGAATCTAGTAAGAATTTCTTGTCATGAAATTTATTCAACTCTATGGAAATAATCATTAAACTGAAAAGGTTATCTTATTACCTTTTTTCTGATAATTCAAATAGACCCATAGATCATTACAGATTTATGTATTAGTGATTGTTAAAATTATCCTTCCCATGTTCTCCATCCATCTCCATTAGAAGATGATGGTTAGATTTCACATCCATACCTATGTTTTCCATTTCCACCAATTTTCTCACAAGTGGAAACCAAGTTATAAGTTACTTTGGGTAACCATCATGTCTCCACCATTCCCTTTTTAAATGATGTTTTAGTATTCATTTTTACAATGTGGGTTTTTATGAAAGTAATATTCAAGTTATAAAACATTAATGACCTAAAAAATTGAGGGAGAAATTAATTTTAAGGGAGGTGTAATGTAACACTGAATGATTTTGTGAAATATTTTTTTGAATTAATTTATTCATTTTGAAATTTTGCATTTCAAACAACACTAAATATTGGGTTTTTATATACGTTAAAGATATACATTTTGGTTATGTCTACTATAAAAAACACATATTATCTTGTGATACAATCAACACTATGTTCATCTTGAATTTGACAGAATATTAAGTCCCTTAGAAAGCTTGTGTCACATGCCAGGGAGACTTTTTACTGAAATACAATATAATAATATGATTATTAATATATTATTATTTATACCTTCTAGCTATTTCAATGTATTTTAAGAATAATATTAACTAAATTGTGAAAATATAAATTAAAACTGTATATAAAATGAATGCTTTTGTTATAAATTAATATAAGTTAATGTAAGAACTATTTAAAAATAATGAAATTGCTTTATTAGAAAACTAATTTTTTGTGTATAAAAACTATTTTATCTTAATAAATTAAAAAACCAATTTAGATAATTATTTTCAATTAAATTTATATATAATTTATTCAAATAATACTTTTTATACACATCCAATATATCTTATATGTGAAAGATAATAATAAATCCAATTTTATGAATAAAAAGTTGAATTCTTCTAAAAATAAATTTTACTACCTTTTAATGGTAAGCCTAATTAAAATCTTATTCATGAAAATTTTATAATTTAATTTAAATAAAAAAAATCAAAATAGGAACATGAAAATTAATTTTGGGTGATTTATTTATACTTTTCTGTTAAGTTTTATTTTTTTGATGAATAGTGAATAATACTGAATTATAATTCAAAAAGTATTTTCTATCTAATTTATTTATAATGTTAAATTATGTTTTTGATTTGTTTTAAATTTTAATTAGATAAATTATAAAAAAAATAATCCATTGTAGGTTATTGGAAGCTATTTCGGTTTGAAATCTATATATAAACTAAATCCGAATTTCCTCCAGTACACATGTCACCTACACATTCTTCCATGTCCCTCATATGTGTTTCTCCATGAATATTTCAGCCATTCACCGTCATTCACTACCCCTCTTTCCCCTGATTTTTATTCACTCTGCCATAGGTTTTTATATCTTCGGCCATCCGACTACCCCCATTCCCCATCTCTAGTCCTTCCTCTGACACTTCGTCTTTTTACATATCCCTTCGGCTCCCCATCTATGGCACTCCTAGATCCTCATCTCCATCTATTCCTACACCCCACCTCCGATAGTCATCGTCTCCTCATCTTCATATCGGTTCACAATAATCTATCTCCTCGACTCCAAAATTCATTCCCATCACTTCATCTCCATGTCTTTATTCCCCTTCACCACCTCCTCATACCACTACATTTGGGTATTCACTAAAAACCAATTATGTTCCAAATTTTGGTTCACTGCAAACCACCGAGGATGACCCCCTAAAACCTCTTACTGAACCCATTTCCATCACAAACAACGTATTCAGAGAGCCAATATTTCCAAATATCTGCAATAAGTATGTTCTCTTAATTTCGTATAAATTTTTACCCTTATATTAATCGTGATTTATTTGAACATTATCAGGATTTACTGAGATATTTGTACTATACATATCTTATTCGGATTCTCCACTTACCACATTCCTTATTCATATCAGACATTGATTCTTCAAAAAAAATTCTTTTCTGGGTCTGTATTGATTTCCTCAACACATCAAAGTATTCAACATAGTCAGTTTTTGTAACTGATTCCATTCAATATACAATATTTCTAGACTCATTCGTTAAAATTTAATATAATTTTCAATTTCTGTTTGTCTAATTTTCATTGACTACATGGAAAATATACTAATTAGTTGCATTTAAAATATATATTATATATTATTTGGGGACAGTAGAGAATAACATGGTTATGTTAAACTCCTTGATAATTAAATAAAATGATACATAATAAAAATATGCAATCCCCATCAAGATATAGACATGGAATGTTTTAATGAATATTATTAAGGAAACAATGGAAAATAATTTGTCTTATTTATATTGTCTTCACCTGAAACAATTCTGTTATTTATCATTCATCCGGCATAAATAATTCATATATTGACACTTTTTCAGGATCAAGATATCTTGAAAATATTAATTAAACTAAACATATAAAACCAATAGAAAGTACACAAAGAGGAACACACGTACCATTATCACCTATACCCAAAAATGTTAAGTTCATTTAATAATGACCATACCATTTTCTTTTCATTCATTATGCAATCCAAATTATCATAAATTGAAAAATTTATCCTCTTTATTCCTAACAATATATATTTTTATTATAATTTCAATGTTAGATGTTCAATAACTATTGAAATTTGTAGTACAACTGAACCTATGACACCAAATAACAGCACACAAAATTGAACACACATTCCATTATCACCTTTATCTATCAATAGTTAGTTACTTTTAATAATACCATAATAATTAATTTAATTTCATAATTATATTTGAATAACCATATATTGGAATAATAAATCATCTCTATGGTTTAAAGTCCATAAACAACGTTCTAATATGTCAACCTTATCTTTCGGATCAAACAATCAAAGAAAGATAATGTATACCATATTACAACATAGTCTTTCATTATATGATCATGTAGTCATTATAGTTTCATTAACTATTTGGTTATCATCTTATCCTTTTATTTAATAATTTACTATTTCTTCTTTAATCATACAAGGTATGACTAAAACTTTTGGAACTTTTATGGAGCCAACCCTTGGCTCCTCGTCACAGAAAGATTAAAAAAATCTAGTAAAAATTTAATTATCTATAATTATCGTTTTATTTATTACACCATTGACATATTAAATCAACATTTCAATTTTTACTACTATTGAAAACTATAATTCCTTTTCAAACATAGGTATGTTAGCAATTTCAACTGAAATATGAAATTTTACGTGTGTGAATATATATATATATATATATACATATATAATTTATAATGTTTAATAAAATTATAAATTTTTAAGTTCTTCTGACAAGGTGCTAATAAGAATGTAGGTTCTACCCAACCACCATAAATTAAAAAGTAAATGAATCATATATTAAATAAACGAACAATTATAAGAAATTGTGACATAGATCCTGTAATAATCATTACAAGTCTGTCAACAAATAAATTATATTTAAAATAATGAAATTTTTACCAATTTTATTAGTATTAATAAATATAAAACAATAAAAAATAACATAACAATGACTGGTATAGATAATTAAATGAAACATCAATATAAGGAACAAATACGTTAGTAGAATTTACTGAATTATTATATTACTACACTATGTAAACATATTTATGAGAGTGCTAATACATTCCCAAATAACATAAAATATTGTAATATCCCCCCCCTCATATTCAGATATTGGAGAACCTTCTAATTTTTGTGAGTAATTTAGTTCAAAATTGTTATTTGAAGAGAGGAATAAAAAATATAGCAATAGACATATCACATGTTTCTCTTTATGCTACCCACTGGGAAAGATTGTTTTAGAATTATTTCCTGCATTTCCATGATACCTTAGAATGATACTTTTATATAATACCTCTACACATTCATAAACATTCCAAGACCTCATCTACATTTACTACTCTATGATCTCATTCACATCATTAGGTGGAAAAGTTTACAAATCAGTAAACAATGGTGGGTATCCCAATAATTTTTGATTAAATGGAAAAAACTACCATTGCAATGGATTTTTATAACCTCTTGATGGAAAACTACCAAGGTTTGCATTGCTATATGCATATGACACTACAAATGATGCTCACAACAGAATATGATCATTCAGGTAACATTAAAATTCAGTGGAAAAAAATTCATTGAATATATGTTGTTACCATTGTATTAAAACATCTTTTATATATAGCTTATATGATAGGAAAAAATCTAATATTTATTTATATATTTTTTAGAAACTCAAAGAAACGATTCATGAGAAAAATTCTTTAGAACATCAATTCAGAACTGCATGGGATGTTCTTGAAATTTATGGCATTACAAATTTAAAACTACAACTTCATAAAAGATAAGGAAGGGATTCATAAACATATAAATATGAAACTAATTATGATATGGAAATACTAATTTACAGTGATATTGAAGATCTTAATCAAGAGAGGGATATCATTATTCAAAGAAAAAGTGGTGACTTACAACGCATTGATGATCTTCACCCATTGTACATACCATTGAAATATACATTAGTTTTCATGAGATGAAAAGAATAATATATTGATAACATATTCCATAATGTCTCTTCCTTCACCAGAAGAGAAAAAAAAATCCAAAAAGTAACAATGAAATAGTAGTTTTCTTTTCACTTAAATATCTATTACAATGATGCATCAATCCTTATTTATTCTATATGGATTCAACAAAAGTTTATTATACATGCATATACAATGTTTGATTCCCAATGACTATCTTTTATTCGCTTTAATAAATAGTGCATGAGGTATGAACAATACACTGGGTTTCAAGATGAAACCCTTAGAGGTTACCGATATGTGTCTTAATGTGGGAGTCATATCATTATACCTTCTACATTTATAGATGGTCAAAGGTATATGATTCAAAATTTCCAAGATGTTATGTCTATTTGTAATTTGGTTGGGTATCTAGATTTTTTTAGAATTTACTATTAATCCAATGTTTCATGAAATTTAAATATTTGTTAGAGAAAAAAACATTGACTATCAAACTTTCCTCAGATAATATACCAAATTTTCAATTTTATGGTCGAGATATCATGAAATATTTAAGAGAAGGTTGCTTCTTCAAAAAGTATCAAAAATGTAAAGATATTTGTACCTACTATTCTATAGGTTTACAATGAATGTTGTTATAATCTCATGTTACATGTTTTTTATATAACCCACTATATCTAATGTAGTTGTTCAAACTATGGAGTTTTAGAAAATAAGGTTGCCACATGTACACATTTTATTGTCTCGTTATCATGAAGACATGGTTGTCACTCCAACAAGCATTACCATAATTTTTTCTACTAAAATTTCAAAAAAATGTACCTTCCCATAACATCTTGAAGTATTCAAAACATTTATGATCAATGGATCTTGTGGTGATTCCAATTGTCACCCACCTTGTATGAAAAATGGGAAATTCTCAATGTTTTATCCAAAACAAATTTTACCATAAAATAAATGATTATGATGGTATCCGAAAAAGTAGGGACCTACATAGACAGTGAAAATATTGAATACATCTTGAATATGAGAAATTTTTTTGACACCATGGTTATTTATTGGTTTGATAGTAATGTTACATACCCATAAAGAAGAATTCTAACATATGAAAAATTCCCAACAAGATTTTTCTTCCACTCTCAAGATAAAAAATGGTATCTGTACAAGTATAGATTCTGTATTGGAAGATTTGACTATGTTCCACCTAAATCATGGAGTAATATATTACTTGTAGATACATATTAAAAAGGTTAGAGGAGAAACATTAAATGATTCTATTAAAAGAGGGAAAAACATTACACATCAAACATTCAAGCAGACATGTTTATCTTTGTGACTAGTAGCTCTTGATAGTGTGTTTATTGATGCACTAAAAGAAGTCTTGTCTGGGGGATGGGACACTCCTTGTGAAGGCTGTTCATTAGTATTTCATTCTCAAATAAAATATATTGACACGACATTGTCTGGAATGGAACCTAGAATATCCTAATTGAAGATATTCTATATGATCAATGACAGAGGCTGAAAATACAAGGTACAACAATTTACTATATATTTATTTGTATTATATAAAAAATTATAGCTTCAACATTAAATATTATTACAACATAATAAATTAATGCACACTGCATCCTGTAAATGTCATTGTTATAACTACATATAATTTTATTTTTCAAAAAAAATATTGTATCAGTTTTTTTATTCCTTTTATAGATTATTAATAATGGATTTTCAGACATACTTCCACCCTTTACTAAAAGAGTTCGCTAACTATGTTATATCAGTTTAGTACTTTTTGTAACATAAAAGTAAATGATTTAATCATTCCATCCAATAGTGATGGTTGAATATATCTATTATTATATTATTTTGTAAAACTATTTCCTTATCCTATAGATTTAGCATTAATTAAACATTAAAGGGAAATGTATACATTGATTGAAATAGACAACATTTTCTAAAGTAATGATAGATATCTTAAGGTTTATCCTCCAATGTAAGTTCCAGAATCATTATTTGATACATAATAAATGGTTGATTGAATAAGAGCATAATTTCAATAGTGAAAAAATTTATTAAGCGTACAAATATATATACAGTATGCTAAACATTAAAGAAAAACAAGTGGTTAGTGTCATTATGTTTGTGTTATTTTTTGCTGTGGGGGGGTTTCTTTCTTGCATGGATTTGAAGGCACCGGTAGGACTTTAAATTGGAGAGTCTTAACATATCTAGTAAGGTCATAAGGTATGATTGTTCTTATAGTTACTTCCAGTGGAATAGAATTGTTACTCCTACCTAGTTGGAGGATAGCCCATTCTAAATTTCAAATTCCAATATCTATTGATGAGTATAATGTTTGCAATACGAAGAATGGGAGTGATATTGTAGAACTTCTACAATCAAAAAAATTGTTTATTTGGGATGAGGTTCCAATGCATCATAAACACTGTTTTGATGCTCTTGATCATACATTGAGAGATATATTGTCCTTAAAAAATGTAAATTCTACAAATTTTGCATTTGGCGCTCTAACAGTTTTCTTGGGTGGAGATTTTAGGAAAATGATTCTTGTAATCCATAGTGGTAATATAAGTGAAATTTTGTTTTTATGTATAATTTCATCATATATATGAGAATACTGTCAGGATTTAACATTGATAAAGAATATTGGGATGCATTAAAATAATAACAATAAAGATTTTAATAATGGTCAAGAGTTTTCAATATAGAATTTCGATATTGGTGAAGGTCGGTTTTGTGAGCTCAGTGATGGTGAAGTTGTCATTCAACAAGTTTTATTCTTAAAAAAATAATCCCCAATGACTAAAGGTTTTTATTTTTCATTCCCAAATATCAATGATTACTATGGAGTTTTTTCTTATTTGTACAACCATGCTATATTAGCACCATCTTGTGATGTTGTTCATATTGTAAATGACTACCTATTAACTCTTAGTAGTTCTGAAAGAAAATATTTATTTAGTTATGATTCTTGTTTTCAATGCTAGTTCTGATATTGATAGGATAATTAAAATATATAAATCTTACATTTTAAATGGTATAAATGTCTCTAGGATACTTGCACACAAAATTTCATTGAAGATTGTAGAACCCATTTTGTTGCTAAGAAATATAGACAAATTTGTGGGATTATGCAGTTGTACTCATATGATTGTTACTCGCTTGGGTGAGCATGTCATTGGAGATAAAAGTCTAGGTGGTTGTCATTGTGGGTATCTAGATTTCATTATATGAATAAATATGACACAATATAATGATAAATGTACTTTCAAATTACAAATAAGACAATATCCTTTCACTATTTCATATGCGATGTTAATAAATAAAAGTCAAGGATAGTCTTTATCTTGTGTGTGGTTATATTTTTAAAGGAATGTGTTCTATTGTGGGAAAATATATGTTTCCATATCTAGGGTCACATCATAAAGGTGTTTGAAAATATTTTTTAATTATTGATATAACCCAGCGTCTAATTGTACACAAAACATTGTGTATAGGGATATTATTGATAAAATTTATTTGATTTCTTTTAATTTACAATAAATACATTGCAGTGTGGTTACCCATTAGAAATACGTATAAATACATGACTTCCATTATTGCTTAAAATATTATATTATTACTCTAATTGAAAATATATAGAATAAAAAAATATTTCTTGCTCAATAACTCATTTGAATGATATTACTGTTGAAGATGATGAAACATTGAAGATACAAGTCCGTGTATTGAATCGGTGGTGTAACTCATCCTCAAAGTATTACATTGCTACTTTTGATCTCATTTATGGAAATGAACAAGTGATGTTACCATATAAAAATGTTACACTTAATATACTATTTCAATAACTCTGTTATTATGTACTAGTATAACATGACACTCTTCTATATAAATAACATGTGATAAATCCTTTGTAAATTTTTTCTCACCAGTGTAAAATAATTGATTCATGGGAAAATGATTTAGTGTATAATTATTAACTGCCAGTTAATCCCCAAGTAAAAACCACTCATGTAAAGGATTCTGCTAAACTATAAAAAACATGCATATTGCTCCTAATCAAGGAACCTACTTGGGGACAAGACATGCTTGAAAAAATGTTTTCTCATCAATGATGTATGTTCGACCATCTAATGTCCATCTTCCAATTTTCATCTTTGACTTCGCTTATTTTTATGAAATTATTCACGAAAGGGTTCTGAAACAACCCTTAATAGGTAAATTTCATAATCTTTACATTTTCGTACATGATATGATTAATCAAGGATTCTTTACTACATGTTTTATGGAGAATAAATTATTCAAAAATAAATCTGGAACTACATAATATTATGTTTCATGATTATTCATAATATATAATACACTATTTCAATTAATAATACATTTTATTAAAGACTGTTATTATTCAAGGATTCTATACTACATGTTTTTTTAAGAATAAATGTTTCACAACTATAGGTGCCACTGCAAATTATTATGTTTGATCATTATTCATAACATATAATAAATTGTTTCAATTGACACTACATTAAAAAAGATCTATTGTTTTTCAAGTGATTTTTAATTTCTTTTTAAATGTTATAGATTTCATTGGACACCCATGACATCGAAATATGATACAGTCTATTGGGACTACAAACCAAAAGATTCAAAATTCATTAGAGGATGAGAGGTTAAGAATCTTATCTCATAACTTCACTTGACTGAAAAATTACAATTAAAAACAACATTTCTTTATTTTCTTATAGAGGATTACGAATTAACTGTTGATTATAGGGAGTGCTTTCATAACAATTGTCATAGTAATTATAAAACAAAACTGACCCCTATATCCTTTGGATCTTTCAACTGGTTAGGGAAAATAGATTGAGTTGTACACTTTCTAGAATCACAATACCACATCCCTTTTACTATTTAATGCCTTATTGCAATATTCATCACTTAAAAATATGGTTCTTTTCTAGAACTTCTTTCGATATCTGTTACTGTCACAACTACAATTGATGCATCAAATAAATTCAAACACTTATATTACATCTTTTTTGTTGGAATAAAAAAAATATGATGTAAAAATGTGTCTGGATATAAGAAATGTATCCTCAATTTTTAATTTCAGTTTGTATTCTTTAATACTTCACAACTTAGTCTAATGATAATATACATATTAATATCAATAATTGTTTCATAGTCAACAAGGTGTCTAATTTCCACTGCAAAAAAAATTCAAATAACCCATAATGGGTATTTGGAATCATGAAACTCTTGTATGAAGAAAGTACACATTATGGGTGTTAAAATTTGGTTCCAAAATTACAAAAAAAAACACCATCCTAAACTAGTCCTGTTTTTTATCTTTTTTTTACTTTATTACATATTATTACATAAATATTTTTATAGTATCCAACTTTAACACTTATGATATAAATCAATGACATAACAAACATTAAATCCAACAGATTTAGAGTAAACTTCTGGTGACCTATCATAAAGACTCATTTATTGTCATTCTCTTCGATAAGTAGGTCATTTAGTTTATAATATAAATAGCTACTTAGTTGAGATATGTTTTGAAACATATAAAATTATTCAACCATTTTTAATTTTCATGGATTTTCAGCTTATTTAAAGTCAAAAATCCTTTAAATTAAAAATTAGGACCATGATGAGTTTGTTTTCTCACTAGAGTTAATCATTTTAAAATCAAAAATATTTTTTCTATCAATATATGTGACAAGTTACAACTTTTAAATTCATAATTTTTCATCATTTTATAACATGTATAATGTTCTCCTCAATACTGAAAATGGAAATTATATCAGTGACCTCCAAAAAAATTTAATAGAGTCATGTAACTATTAATTTAATTATTACCCATAAAAATTTTACACAACAACATTATTTTTAACCTTATTATATAACATCATCATAACAGTGAATATTCATAGGTAATTATTAGTGATGACCATTAATAGGTACTACTATTTCCACTTTGTCTGTTATAATTTATTCGAAAAAATAGACCACATTATTGTAATATTAATTTAACCCTTTTTTATAGGGATATCAAAGTGTTATATCACTATGAGTCATCTGAAATACTGATGCCAAATTTTTTACAACAACTAATAATATTTTATCTACTAAGGTAAATTATTTTCTTTATTTTCTATTGTTTTTATTACATCATTTGAGTATACAATACTAAGTTCTTTTCATCTAATTTACATTTTTTTCTCCAGATCAGAACACATTGCATTCTTTCCTCTCAATTTCCAATTGTAAAACATCAGAGTTCGGTTTCAATAATTAAATTTGTTAGTATTTTTTTCTACATATCCATTAAATTTATTTCTTCATGTAGGAAAATATTGTGATTTAGTATGATGTTGATGACACGGTCAAATGAAATGATAAAAGGTCTCCAAACACTATGGTAATAATAAGCCATGCTAATGAAATGCACCCACATATAAATGAAACCATAAATAAAAAGACTAACAAGATTGGCTAAAAAAAATTGATGGAGTTTCCAGGTATTATAAGACTATATATTTGAATATGTACTTTCAATTTATTTTTTAAATTTTTATTTCAACTTTTAACTCTATTTTTATATTTACTAAATTAAAAAAATTACTTTCTCATGCTTATATCCTATATAATAAATAGATTTCCCAGTTTGATTTTTCTTACCAAAATTAATAGATGTATGGATCGACATTCCAATGAACCAAATATCCCGAAATGTAGCTTCACTAAAGGAATGACTCGTAACACTTATACCATGATTTTATCTACATAGAAATCCATTACACATACACTGTGAATGGGAACAGTAGATGAATCTTAACTAATGCAGCTTTTATTACCTCACACACCCTTTGTTTCAAAATTAAATTCTTCTTTGTAAACATTTTTTGATATTTTGTTGGTTTCAAAACTGTCTCCAGTATGTTGACATTCACAATTACAGTCTTCCTATTTCAAGGTTCATTACTTTTATTTCTTATTTTAATTGTCTCTTACTTAATATATATGATTTATCAATGGTACAAATAAATTTTTATTACTTTTCATAAATAATTTCTATTTATTACTATTGTGATGATGTCTTAGATTCTTCTACAACTATTATAATATTATCGATCACTATTTTTTAATTTTAAAATATTATTAATTAATTATAAATATTATCTTTTCAATCCATGAATGAATTTTGAAATTATGATTTGAATTATAGTGTTGTGTGTATGTACGGGTGAGGTACTAGTTATATATAAACACTCAACATAATTTTTGAACATTTAAACTTTGGAAACCTGGTTTTTCATTCAGTCTATTAGATTAAATTTGAATTAATTTCTAACAATTATGTTATTATAATTTTGAAAAATATATTAAATATTTTTATTTATATTAATATATAATGGAAAATAAGGTAAAATTAATTTTTGATATAATATATTTGTGAAGTTAATTAAAATTAATTACAAAGATTAACTGGAAAATTTTCTTAATAATGGACTAAACCATACACTTAAGGGCCAAACTAACCTATAAACTTGTCCAGAATCCACTGTCTGTCCATATTTTTACCACATAGTTCCTTGGATAGAATGGGATAACTATTTGATATATTATTAATAGAAAAAACACGGGTGGAATTCACAATTAAAAAATTTACATGAATGCCACTACTCCTCTTCTATAAAAAGGCACTCTCCCCTCCCACTTGATTACACCTCTCATTGTAACATCCCAAGACATTTAAATATTTTCATGTCAGAATAAATAAATAAAATTCGCTCATTATATCCAGTACCATTTTAATCTTATTCTACACAAAACACTGAGTTAACATATATTGCACAGAAGACTGGGTTTATGGCCTTTTAATAGCACACCTATTTTAAAACTAAATTTTATAAATTTTATAAATTTTATTTTTCAAAATAAAAAAAATTTGAATTTGGAATTATGAATTTGTTTTTGTGTGATTTTTTGGGATTTTTCTATGAAATTTCATTTTTTACTGATTAGTAAAGAATACTACAATTTGGTTAAAAAATGACTTTTTGTTTAAATAAGAATTCGTGTTAAATTATTTTTTAAAGTCACAGTTGATCAATTATTTTCATTGGAATTCATTTTTATCTATAAATTATATATATATACTTTTTTGAATGTTTGAACCTTTTTACTATAAAAAATACAGTTTCTCACTACATCTATAGGCTTAGCATTAAGCTTAATTTTCCCACTTCTATGATTTAAATTTTGAAAAAAAGATATACATGGTTGTAATGTGGACAATATATTTTGTCTAATAATTTCAATGTAATATTTGACCAAAAATAATTAGTAAAAGTGGTTAAAATTAATTACGGTGATTAATGTAAAATTAGACATAATTAGGGAATAAACATTAACCTTACGGATCAAAACGAACAAGACACTTGTACAAAATCCATTTTTTTAAAAATAATTATACCTTATTCACTCTAGGATCAAATTTTATAGCTTATTGTGTAAATTTTAGACTAAATTTCCTTACATAAAAGCTTGTGTAAAGAAAAAAAGACAAAAAAATTGAACTTTTTATACCTTTAACATTTATAAAAAATTGAGATATGTAAAAAATCATATCTTCAGATATACAATTCTTTTTTAAATATAAATGGTTTATTTTTATCATTTTAATTTATAAATAATCTTTAATTATGATTTAGTTACATAAAATTCATAAGAAATGCCAACATAGTTATTATTTATTATATAAATTAACAAAAATAAATGATTCTATAAATATTAAAAGTGAAATATAATGATTGAATCATTGAATTTAATTATTTTTTAGATGAATATATCATGTTGAATAGTTTTAAACTTAATATATTTTAATTCTAATATTGTTTTGATATTAAAATTTTAAAATTAAATAAAGAATGTCAAAATTGACATTATTGTTATTTTACAATAGTTTACATTTTATTAAATGATTTAAAATTAATAAAAATACTATATAATTCCAAGTGATTTATAATTTTTAATTAATATTAAATATGGTCTCTAAAAATACCAATTTATATTTTATAATTAACATATTAACCCATACATTGTAAAAATGTTGTTAACGTGGTCTGGGATTAAGTAGTGTTTTAGGGCGTCACATGTGCTTGTGTTAAAATTAATTTCAAAATAAATGGAATTTTTACATTATAAATATGATAAAATATTGATAATTTAGTATATATATATATATTTTTAAATCACAATTTTTTGGTCTTAATGGTTAAATTATTTAGATTTTTAAACTAGATTCTTTAATAAAAACAAAAAATGATAAAATTGGGTAATCTTATAAGTTAAGGAACCAAATTTTTAAAATGAACATATTTTTTGTGGTGGAAGATTTAATCCACAATGATTCACCATTAGTACATTATTTTTATATTTTAGAGGAATTTTAGGTTAGTTAGACCCCCAATTAATCAATACCTTTTTGTATTTACAATAGTTCCACTCCCCCTCTACTATAAAATAGAAAGAACTCTACCCCTTACTCACATATCTCAAGCCACATTGTCTTGAACAATATCAGTGGAAATAGTCTCCCAAAATCCCTCCCTAATAACTAGAGGCCTCCCTTTTGAGTAGGATGAAATCCAAGGAATATTTTTTTGTATAATCCAAAAAGAGTTACCCAATTAATAAGTATCATCTTCTCTCAAATTCTATAGTTTCATTTCGATTCTCCAAACCCTTGAATCTCATTATTATATGAATATAAAACAAAACCAGTATAATAAATATACTAGGATATTTCTAGGTTAATATTTATAAAAACAATTACACATAAATCCATCTAATGTGTAACAAACATACTATTTCTATATACGGTGAACTACTGCCTCACGAAATGATGATTGTTCATTCTTCCTTTACCTTATCTCATGCTGGACATTATGATGTAAAATCTATATATATATATGATATATATGAAATTTATAATGTCTTTAAATATCTATAATTTTTATCTATAACATATATTTATTCTTTCAATCTTGTGTAAATATGATAATTTCGTTCAAGAAACTGTAGACTACCGAACACTCAAAGTGATATGACTCATTCATGCCATACATGGAATGTATAAAGAATGCTTTTAACAAAACAATGTAACATATATAACATATATATGAAACTATAATTATAATATACATATGTATCATTTAGCTTTCATTCTTTTAATACAAATAAAGAAATGAATGTAGTGTTCATGAATATGTACAGCCTACCATCTCCATGAATGGTCCACTTCATCTCTAATCTCAATATGATATGTACTACTATAAATAAAAATATACTGGATATATGTGGTAATTAATTCAATGTTTACATTATGTATAATATGATACCATGAACTAATTAATGATGTCAACAAATAACAGGATAAAACTTACTCGAGAAAACTAAGCAATTAACACCCTAAATAGTAAAATTGATAAATGTTGTTAACAAACAGGTAATAAAATATTATAATAAGTTAGTATATGATATTATAAACATGATTATGGTTATTATAATAGTTAGAAACATATTTTAAGATGTTATATAGGATTATAAATACCACACATCAAAAATGGAGGATATGGTTAGGGATTTTATCTCACTTTACATTCCATTGAGGCTTATTTATTATTATGCAAAAATTGACTTTAATTTGGTGTATTTACTGAACATTCTCATGTTATATCATGAATATCCTTAAATTCATGGTATTATAAGTTTAATATAATATTATACCTTCATGAGGTTTATGATTTAATGTTTCAATGTGGTATGGGAGACATTTGAATGTTTAAAATGTCATTTTCATCAAGATTATTTTTATGATCATTAAATGGGATTTCCATTAATTAATTTCAACAACCCTTTTTTGTTACATACCCTCCAAAGGGGTATTATTAATAAATCAATATTTTTTATTCAATGTAGATATTCTAATAAGGTACACTATTAAGGATAATGAAGAATGCTTTGGACTAGTACAACATGGGTGGGGCCCAATTATATATAGCCCCTCGATGCATCGGTAGTCTCACAATAAAAATAACTTGTCCAAATCAGATGGGGTTTTACCAAATATATTGTAAACCATCTTGAGAATGGTTTTTGTGGTAAAGTTACCATTAAAATAAAAACATTGAATCCATTAATTATTTATTTTCATCATTTATATTCAATTACTATTCATCCATGAGATTTTGTGTCAACATATCTATGGATACATTTTAGTTTTCATTTAGTTTTTATTTATCCATGAGATTTTGTGTCAACATATCTATGGATACATTTCATTTTCAGTTTACTATTATAGATAGTATGAGTTTTTTTACCTTTCTCTTTTAGTATTGCATTATCTAGTTATTTGAATGGCATGTGTTATCAATTAAATTACTTTCTAGGTTATTTTATTCTCATTGATTCAGTAGTGCTTCTACTTTACTTACCCTTATATATAATTTTATCTCACCCTTATTAGGTTTCAATTATCCATGTCGTGATGAATAAAACATTGAATATGCATTCAATAATGTAGCTTATTTCCTTACATTATGTATCTTGTTTGTATTTCATATTTTCTTAATGTAATATGGTTATCATGTATGTAATATTTTTTTCCAAAAATTATAGACTGAATGGTTCTCTAAGATTTGATTCATTGTAATCAAGGGAATGTAATTGATAGAATTCATCGGATATAGGATATCCGACATCGGGATGGTATAGATTGTATCAAAGGAAGCTTGGAAATAACCCTGGAATTTAGATTTAGAATACTTAGATCGGAAAGAACAATCCTAATATATAAATTGAGGATGATTATTGAATAAAATCCTATAATTTTGGTAAATTAGAGATTATGTGGGTATTCCTATCAATATATATTTGTCTAGATACTACAAGTGGATGTTGTTCTGTCAAAAATATACGTAGGAGTAAGAACCCTTACAAGGTGTTCCAGACCTGACATAGGCTAACCTGGTAAACAACAACATTCCGTACTATACACTTGGTTTGACACATCTATGGGATATTCATAAGATAATTTAATTTTTCTTTCAAAACCATTATGAATGATTTAGAAGTAAGTTTTTCTCTAAAGTAACCAATGTAAATGATTCTAGGATTTATATGGCATAAAAATTTTGTATGTTTTATACCATGTTTATAGTTATACAAGGTTCATAACTTTATAATCCAATCACACAAATTCCATTGTTTTGAAATGGAACTAAGTAGAAGGAATGTGAACCTCCCCGATGAACGTGATCCAAAGATTAAGAAGGATCAAATATTTCATGGACTTAAGCCAATATTTCAAAAGGAAATTTTCTCCCAAACATTATCATCATATAAATACATAGTATCATGTGACAATGCGATGTGTAGAGAATACCCCAACCCATATGTCCTTGAAGGAAACAAAGATATGAATAAGACATCTAAACATCATGCAAAAGGGAATGAGACAATGTATATGAAGGGAAAGAAATAATTTTTGACATGTGATAATTCTGGTAAGAAACCCTCTGGTACATGAATGAAGGGAATGGGATATTTTTATATGTGTTAATAAAAAGGAAACAAAGTTATTCATTTCAAGGGTAAGAAACTATTTTATAATGTATAATGCTTTAATTGTAAAGAGATGGAACACTTTTCGAATCAATGTCCCAAGCGTCAATGGAATATACCCCAAATGATGATATTGGGTAACAATGAAGTTATTCTACTTCTACAGATGAATAGGAATGATTAATATGACTATTCTAGAGTTTTTTCATTTTAATATGTTATAATAAATTTTCTGTTTAAAATAATTATAGAATATATAAAGATTGTACTACAATAATTTTTCGTTAAGGACTTGAGAAAATATATAAAATGGTACTATGAAAATATATTCAATATAAATTTAAAAATTTCTTAAAAACATGAATGAGTTAAATGAAACCCTAATATGTTCCTTATAATAGGATAACGATGATGAAATTATTGATTTGGAAAAGAAATAACTACCTTGTAATTGATTAGTGACTTGTGGACAAGTGGTCTATTATATCCCGGATGGAGTTTACAACACTTTTGGTTTTAAGGAATATATTCAATAACATGAGTCTTACATATGGAATAAGGATGAATTAATTTTTCCAATAAGGTTTTGTGGTGATTAGAGTTATTACCATAATTCAAGATGACACATTATGAAGTTATTCACATGATTGGAATATGAAAATTTAGAGATGCTTCATATTGATTGAAGGCTATTGATATGTTCATTTTGGAAATCCATTAAACTTCCTTCCAATGGGGTGGATCATAATATTTTCTAAAATTTAATATATTATGATATAGTTTAAGTTGATATCCAATGAATATTGTTTAACAATATGAATTAGAAATAGTTCAATGCACGAACAAAGGATAATGATGTGCTTATAGAAACATACCAAGTAAGTATATTTACATAAATTATTAGATAGTGAATGAATTACTCGATCCCAGGAAATGTGATCTTGAAATAAAAAACTATTTCCTAGTACCATTATTTATAAGGAATCAAATTTACCCTTAGATCATCGCATATTTATGGCCTTCTGATTGTTAGCATTCTCCTAACCATGTTCTACATCACTCTCTATATAAACTTGATTGTTTGTTTTTTCTTCAGTATCCATGTTTTAAATTTCCATGTATATTATACTACTAGGTATCCTAGTTATGGGACCATTTTACATCCCTTTCTCTCTTGTTAAGAATATTTTTTATAAACCATGTTCATGATGTGGTTTTCTCAACAATAGTATTTTTAAATATAAATTCCTCATTTACTAAGATCAAGTTTATTTTTCAAGGATTCAATTTAATTAAGGTGGGAAGAATGTAAAAAAACAAGATATTACAATATTTTCATGTGATAATAAATATTATTTTTTCTCTCTTTATATGCAACACCATGATAAGATTACGCTACACACCACACTAAGTTAGTTTTCATTATGCGAAAAACTGGTTTGATCTTCTCTTTTAATGGTGCACCTATTTTAAAAGTACATTTTTTTAAATTTTTTAAATATTATTTTTCAAAATAAACATATTTATTGAATTCATAATGTCAAATTTATATTAGGTTGTGTTTTTTATATTTTTCTAAGAAACTCCATTTTTTATGAATAGTAAAAATTATAGCAATTTAGTTAAAAAAACTTTTTGTTTAAATAATTATTAGTGTTAAATTAAGATTTAAATTAGTTTTTATTAGAAAAATAGTTCATTTGTTAATATTTTAAACCAATTTATGTCATTATAATTCATTTTTATATTGAAATAAGATATAATCACATATTGAACTTTTGAATGTTTTACCTTTAAAAACTTGTTTTCTTTCCATGTCTGTAGGATTAGCATTAATATTATTTTTCCCACTTATGTGATTGGAATTTTGAAAAAATGGGTATATAAAGTTTTATTAAGTAAAATATTTTTGGGTTAATAATATCAACATAATTATTGGAAAAAATTGATTAAAAAAGTGATTAAAATTTATTGTGTTGATTAAGGTAAAATTAAGCATAATAAGAAACTAAACCAAAATTCTAAGAACCATAATGACTTGGAAACTTTTCCAAAATCCATTGGATGACAATAATTCGACCATATCCTTTATTTTTTCTAATTTTATGGTTTATTGGGATATTATTAAATGAAAGTTCCCTATATAAAAGGTTCAGTAAGGAAAAAGACAAAAGGGAAACTTCATTACCTTTAACATTTATAAAACATTGAGATATGTATAAAACATCATATTTTTTATCATACACATCCCTATGAAAGATAAATGGATTATTTTTATCATATTAATTTATGAATAATTATCATATATGATTTAGTTACTTAAAATGATTTTGAAATTCTGACGTAGTGATTATTTTGTTAATTGTTAACTAAAATAAACGATTCTATAAATATTAAAGGTGAAATATATTGGTTGAATTACTATAATTATTTATTTTTATAGAATATTTTATCATATTAAATATCTATAAAATTAATATATCTTAATTCCAATATTGTTATGATATTTTAAAATTAAAATTAAATAAATAATGTCAAAATTGAAATTTTATTTTTTTATAATAAATAACATTTTATTAAATTTTTTAAAATTAATAAAAATAATATATACTTACAAGTGATTTTTAAGTGTTAATAAATATTAAATATGGTCTGTTAATGGTCTTATTTATATTTTATAATTAACATACAGGCCAATATATTGTAAAATTTTTGTAAACACGGTTCGAGATTTAGTAGTGTTTTAGTGCGTCAATTGCACTTTTTTAAAATTAATTTCCAAAACACATGGGATTTTTATTTTATAAATTAGATATGACATTAATAATTCAATAGATATATATTTTCCAATAAATCACACTTTTTTGCAGTTTTAATGGTAAAATTAATAGGAATAGATAACTAGATTCTAGAATAAAAACCAAAATGATAAAATTGGGGAATCTTAGAAGTTAAGGAACAAAAATTTTAAAATAAACATATATTTGTGTGGTGGTGGTTTTAATTGACCATGAATACCCTTTAATAAATTTTTTATATTTTTGAGGAAATTTAGGTTAGGTATACCTCCCATTAATGAATACCATTTGGAATTTACAATTGTGCCACTCTCCCTCTACTATAAAAATTAACTACTCTACCCCTTACTCACACCTATCAAGACCCTTTTATTGACTAAGATTTATGTAAATAGTATCCCAAAATCCCTAAAATCAACATATAATCCTAAATATTATGTAGAAAGTAATCCAAGGAAGCCTTTTGGTATAAACAAAAAGGATTTACTCGATTAAGAGGCAACATCTTCTCTCAAGATCTCTAGTTTCATTTCCATTATCCACCACAAAAATCTCTTTATTCTATGATTATATAATTAAAAGTATCCTAAATATACTAGGATGTTTCTAGGTTAATATTTCAATGAAAAATTACACATACAACCATCAAATGTGTAACGAATATACTGTCTCTCTATACGGAAAACTACTAACTCACAAAATGATAATTTTTCATTATTTCATTACCACCTATCGTGGTGAACATTATGATGGAAACTATATTTATATATGTTTTATATGATTTTTATAATGTATTTATTCTTTTTATTATTATTTTTTAACATACCATTATTCAGTCTATCTTGTGTAAATATGAAAATTTCGTTTGAGGAAGTGTAGATTAGCACGCCCTCAATGAGATATGACTCGTTCATGCAATAAATGGAACATATAAATGATGGTTTTAATAAAAATATATAACATATATATGAAACTAGAATTAATATATATATATATATATATGTACCATTTATATTTCATTCTTCTAATATAGTAAGGAAATGAATGTTGCGTTCATGTGTACATACGGCCTACCGTCTCCAGGAACTGTGTTATTCATCTCTAATATCCAAATATTATGGACTACTATAAATAAATATATACTGATTATATATGATAATTAAGTCATTTATTACATTATATAGGTGATAAAACCATGATTTATTTAATGATATGAACAAATAATAGGTTAAAACTTACCCAAGAAAACTGGGTAATTAACACCTAAAATAGTAAAATTAATGAAAGTTGTTAACAAACAATTAATGAGATATTATAAAATTTTAATATATAGTATTATTAACATGAGTATGGTTATTATATTAGTTATTTAAAAATTTTAAACAAATATATAAAAGGATAAATACAACACAACAAAAATGATGGATATGGTACGAGATTTCTTCTCAATTTACATTCCATTGAGGCTTATTTTTTATTATGCACCAATTGATGTTTATTTGATGTATTTACTAAAAATTTACATGTTATATCAGAAATATCCTAAAACTCGAGGTATTATATAATTCATATAATATTATACCTATATGGGGTTTATGTTTTAAATGTTTCAATGTAGTATGAGACACATTGGAATGTTCAAAATGTCATTTCACTGAATCATTTTTATGATCATTAAATGGTATTTCCATTAATTAATTCCAAAAAACCTTGTTTTTAATTATCCTACACTAGGGTATTATTGATAAATCTTTATTTTTTATACAAGGTATATATTTTCATAATGCACATTATTCATGATTACGATGAATGCTTTGGACTAGTATGACACGTGTGGGACCCGATTATAGATATCCCCTTGATGTATCAATAGTCTTATGTGATTAATAATTTTTCCAAATCATATGGCTTTTTACCCTACATGTTATAAACTGTCTTGTGAATGGTCTTTATGGTAAAGGTACCATGTACATAGGTAACATGGAATCCAATAATTAAGCATTTCCTTCATTTAGATTCATTTATTATTCATCCATGAGATTATTTTTTGACATATATATATGGATACAATTAATTTTATTTATGTTATTATTTATCCCTAAGATTTTTCATTGACATAACTATGGATACATTTCATTCTTAGTTTTTTATTTTTGAGCCAATGAGTATCAGTTTTTACTTTTCCATCTTTATTTTTTCTTATCTAGTTATTTGAATGGATTGTGTTATCAATTACATAACTATCCATGTTAATTTATACTCATTAATATATTATTTATTTTACTTTACCTAACCTTATTGATAATTTGAGCTCATCCTTATTATGTTTCATTTATCTTTGTCATGAAGAATAAATATTTGAATATTATTTCAATGATACATTTTATTTCATTTTATTATATATCAAATATTTATTTCCTATTTTCGAAGGTATTATATCTATCAGTTTTGTAATTTTTCTTTCTAAAACTTCTAAACTTTTTAGTCCTTCACGATTTGATTACTTGTAATGATGCAAATTTAATTGATAGTAGACACCATATCTGAGTTATCTAGGTTTAGGTTGCTACACCCAAGCCCTTTGTCTCGACCAACCTCTACTCAAATAAGCTCCCAAAATACATAACTTCATCCAAGTGTCCTCCAATTGAGCATAAATCCAACCAAGGAAGCTCAATGGTGCAAACCAAGCAGAGTTGCTCAAAGAAGAGGTAACATCCTTCCTCAAGATATAATATTTTATTTTCATTATCCACCACATCAACTATTCTTATTCAATTCTTATATAAAAAATTTAGTATCATAAATATACTAATATGTTTTTATTATAATTTTTTGTCTAACACATACACACACTTCTATCTAAAGGGTAACAAATATACCATTCTTGGGTACGGTGAACTACCGCCTCACGAAATGATGTTGTTCATTTTTTCTAACACCTCTCATGGTTAGGAATTATGATTGAAACTATTTTTTAGGTGATATATATTAAATTTATAATATTTTTATTCTTTTTTATTTATTATATAAACACATACCTTCATTCTTTCAATTTTTTGTAAATATGGTAATTTCGTTTGGGGAAATGTGGACTACATCCTCCTTAAAGCGATGAGATTCCTTCATACTCTAAATGGAATGTATAAAGGATGAGTTTAGTGAAAATATATGATATATATTACATTATAATTATTCTATAATGGTATTATATATGTGTGTGTGTGTGTGTCATTTACTTCATTTCTTTCAATATAATAATAAAACAGAAACAACGGTCATGCATACGTATGACCTACGGTCTCTATGAACTGTTTATTCCATTTCATATTTCAATATCATATAGTCTATTATAAATACATATATAATGAATATATATGATATTTATATAGTTATTTAAATTATATAAAAGGGAAAAATTTTATATAATATGATCAAGAATACCAAGCCAAAACATATGCGAAAAAGAAGAAGATATTACCTGAAACGTATCATTAACATGGAGTTTCTAATAAATGAATAAGATAAAGTCATAAAAACCCATATATGGTATTAAATAACATAATATTATTAAGTGTTATATTTATAATAATAATATATTAATTATATAGTAGGATTGAATATGTACTAAGAAATTAAATACATAAGGTAATGAAATTTAATCTCACTTTTTATCTATGTGTGACACATGCCTTAATCACCACTCATTTCTTTTTTCTAGTGTATATACTTATAATTAATGTATTATATGTTTTGTAATTAAATTTATGGGAATTTAAATACCTATTTTATTAAATTTCGTTCATGGTTTTTATGTTTCAAAAATTACCAAAATGATAAATTAATTTTTTCTCAATTTTCTTTTTTGGAGATACATGCCATTTTATAAACCTATATTTTTCTATGATGTGTATATACTGCCATTGAAATGTCATATCATGAATCTATTTATTTTAAAAATATTTTATATTTCATTTAATATTATTTTTTAAAATATAGTATTATTCTATGTTACCAAAGTGGTAATGGTTTGTTACTACATTCATATAGTTTATCAATATTGTTTATGACTATGCTTCCTTTGATGAAATATTATGATCTGTATCTCAAGAAATATTATGATGTTTCATTAAATCTAGTTATTAATGTTAAATCCATATAATGGTGCAATTTTCTAACAATTCATCACTTAATATAATTAAGAGACTTTTTTTATGAAAATCCAACTTTATTTCTCTTTTCGGCCAAAAATATTTTTTCTGTCAAAATAGTGTTTTCACAAAATGTTTTCAAAAATGTATTAGTATTATGTATAAATGAAATTATCATCCATTTATTAAATTTTAAGAAAAATGTTTTGAAATGAATATTATTTCCTTTTTCTAATCAAGGAACACTTCTAAAACTTTAATGTGCAAAATGATTGTTTTGTATGTATGGAGTCACCCGCTGTCAGGACCATATTTTCCTTGTTGCTTACTTTATAAATTTACAAGGTCATTTTTCTAGAGAATTTTTTTCCCTTATATTCTTGAATGATTTTTATTATAAAATGGTTTTCAAATAAAAATTATTTTAGAAATTGTTTTATTACTATAAATTGTTTTTTATTTATTTTTAAATCATCCTTTATATGTTTTCAAAAGATTGTTATCAAAGAAAAGGATTTCAATTTTTTAAAATATTATTTCATATTACTTGAAATTGTTTTAAAATGAAAATTTAACGCCCCTACCCTATTTACCCAAAGTCGGTGAATTATTACATAACATTGGCATGATCACAAGAAAGATCAAATCTCGAAAGACCGATTGGTTTAGTAGCCTTGGAAACACTAGATATATTCATAAAGTTTTACATTACATCATAAAGTGAAAAACTACTACAACAACATAGTCTCCATATTCCACACTCATATCCCCACATAAAATCCCTACAGGTCATTCATAATTTACTTCTTCACATCCTGGGAAAAATAAACATAGAAAAGGGGTGAGCTCAAATGCCCAGTAAGGATAACAATATAGCGGAACTTTCAAAAATAAGCATAAACATTTAAGGCAATGCATTACTAAAACAAAAGCCTTTTAAACTTGAACTTCAACATAGTATGGAAAAAGTAAAATGAAATAATTCCATTTACTTATTCACATGGATATTCTACTAATCGAATAATCACATGCAATATCAATAACCACTTTCATAATGATGGAATGCATAATGCCAGACTATCATAACCACATAGCCAAGGCCTCGTGTCAAGACTACAAATAATATTTTTTCAAGGCCTTGTGCCAAGACACTAGTTTGTCTCATGAGACCTACCGATTCATCAAGGAGCTATAGCGGGCTCCACCCGTCACATATTAAGTCCAATGCATTCCCATATGAAAAGGTTTAAACATAATATAAACATTCGCAGTAAAACTAGCATACGAAATGTCAATACTTTCACCATAAACCATGAATGGTATAAAAATATCACATCCATATTCAAACATACCACAAAACCTTAAATACAACATAGAAGTTTTGTATCATAATAAATCAATTTCACATAAGCGTAAAATCCATCAAAGGATGTTGACATAGATGAAATCAAAACTCTTTTTAGAGAAATATCTCTTTTTATTTTGAAATAATTTAAGAGCCATATAAAATAAAACTTTTTCTTTGAAAATATTCTTATAATCTTGTAAGGTAAGCTTCGACGATTTTATAACGGCGGAAAATAACCACACCCGCCGTATAAGTTAAAAAAACATTCTTACCTTAATTCTGTCGAAAAGGTTAAAAAGCACCTTGTTTGGAAGACGATGGAATTATTCCTTTATAAAACTCTTATAAAAAGTCAAACAAGGGTATAAATGAATTTAACCCATATTATTGTAAATGGTAAAAATATTTTGAAATACATTTTGAAGAAACATTGATGTGGATGATAAAGAGATCCCAGTAGATAATTACGTAAAAACAACCTCGGATAATGAAGAGATTGTGAAATAACCCTTACATTGTACTTTTCCTTGGTTGGGGTAGGTTAACCTCATGTATAATAGTGAAATAATTGTTATTAAATTATACAAGAATCATATTCATTCATATGATATCATATATGATCTTTTAACATTGCTTTGTTAATAATATCTTAGTATTATCGTTGTTTCGGGTGTTAACTTACTCGTTTTCTTTTATATGTTTTGTTACGTAAGACATGTTTGTAATGGATAGGTTGTATATTATTAATATCCAGAATGATATAAAGTCCTTAAAAATCATTTTTAAATCAGAAAATGATAATTATACTTGAATGGATTCGATGGAGAATGAATCTCATCGCGTTCGTGGAGACGGTAGTCCGTACGTACGCACGAGCGACAATATCATTCTTTTGATATTAAAATAATATATAATTTGTTAGTATATCATATATACAGAATCATTATAATGTTATATTTATTATTTACACGAGTTACACATCATTATTATACCCATCCAAATAATAATATATTGAATAACAATTACACCACGACGTGGAGACGGTAAGTCATACGTACGCACGTATGGTGACATGTTATTCAAAGGGTGGATAGAATACTGAATTTGGTTGTACCATATTTATAATAACATCACAGTATATATATGATACTAGAGTTATTATTTTATAATGGTAACAACAAAGGAAGAAGAAGTGGAAGAAGAAAGGAACTTGGAAAAGGGTGGTGAAATCATTACCTCTTCTTCGAGTTCTTCCTTTTGATTTGATCAAAAGGGCTCCTTAGGTTGGCTTTCTGATCAAACTAAAGACTCTAGGTTGTATTGAGGGAAGTTGGTAGAGTAGTTGGGCAAAGTTTGGCCGAACCAAAAGGCTTTGAAGGTGTGAAGAAAAGAGAAGGAGGAGTGCCCTTTTATAAGAGGGGTGAGGGGCACCTTTGGAAAAGCTAGAAATATTAGTTTATAATAAATTCATATTCGGTTTCTAATGGATCCAAAGTTTATTATTTAAATTTTAAGGTTGGTATGGGTCTAAAACAACTCAACCAATAGAATTTAGACAGGTTTGGGTACTTATATTAACCTTATATTTAAGTATTAACTCTAAGTTAATTAGTTTCACTTTTACAATGTCTCTTTGTATTTTTATATAATATGGTTAATAAACTTACTATATACATCCAATAGACCCCAAGGTGGTCCATTAATGATGAACCTATCATGATATAAGTCTCTTGTCCGAACATTAGATTTTTAGGAATTTAATATAAATTAATAATATAATATTTGTTTTAAGAACTCTTTTATGTCAATTTTGACACTATTAAATAGTTGATTTTTTTGAAACTCATAAAAGATTTATTACTTCGAACAAAGTAAATTGGATCAATCCTAATATATCATATTATCTTATAAAATTAGTTTAATTTATTAAAAGTTTCATATTATATTTATTTGGGTATTTATAATATCAATTATTTTGATTTTTCACTATATAGTAATTAATGCATCATCATTGTGTCATAAATAAATTACATTATTTAATGCCTAAAAATTATAAATAAAATATAATTATGTAGAAAATCTTTTTATATTTCTAATTAATATTTATAATCTAAAATCAAACATATATAACCCTATGTAAAAAAAAATTTCTAAAAGATATATGCTTGTGTCATTTTTGTATTCATTTTGACTTAATTAAAATAAAGTGTCCCTATCACCTACAAGTGGCTCCATGGGGTCCCAAAATAGACCCAAGGATACCTATGGTATAAAATGTATCAACCAATAATTCTATGACACGTTTTAGGGTAATTTAGTATTATTATAATATTATTTTTAACCCTTATTTACCGGATTTACCCTTTAACCATGGTAAATAAAATATTTACCGCAGTAATTATTCAAAATGTCTAAAAATAAAAGTTACCTATTTACACAATTTGAACATCCTGATTCCAAATATGGAATCAATTTTTCCAAATTCAAAACACAGAAGTGGCAGAAATTAATTTAAAATTAATTCCCGTTGTTAAAACAAAAAGCGTGTTTTTAAGAGATAATAACTATCAAAAGATTGACACTTGTTTATGTCTCTTTTAATTTTGAAATTATGTCCAATTACCAAAATTGTATTAAATAGTAAAAATATATTACAAATATACTTTAAAACCACTCAAATTCATAATTTATCAATATAAATTATTTCGATTAAAAAAGTTGTTTTTAATTAAAATTTAGTAATTTTCACTATTCATCAAAATATTAAAGTTATCTGAAAAGTACCAAAATTTCACCTTAGGCTAAATTCGATATTCCGAATCCAAAAATGAAGTCCATTTTGAAATATAAAATATATATAATTTCAAAAAGTAGGTATTACTATTCATAACGGCTAGTTTGATTGGTTATGGTGTGTTAGAACTCGGTGTTGCGTACAACGCACGCTATCACATTATTCAAAGAGAAGCGTACCGTAGAAGCTTGGGGTGTTACATTCTCCCCTCCTTCAAATAATTTCATCCTCAAAATTTCTAGAATACTTATCACATGAAAAGACTCGGGTGGTTCTTCATCATAAGTTCCTCGGGTTCCCATGTTGCCTCTTCCATCTTATGGTTTCTCCACAAAACATTTACCAGACGCGTCGTCCGGTTTCTCAATACTTGTTATCTCGTATCAAGAATCATGACGGGCTCTTTGCAAAAGACAGATCGGGTTCCAGTTCTAATTCTTTATAGGTGAGTACATGCGTTGGATCAGGCATGTATTTCCTCAACAGAGATACATGGAACACATCGTGAACTTTGGAGAGACTTGGCAGCATTGCCAATCGGTAAGCTACAGCCCCAATTCGTTCTAGAATTTCGAAAGGTCTGATGTATCTGGGACTCAATTTACCTTTCTTACCAAAACGTATGACTCCCTTCCATGTATATACCTTCAGGAAAACATGATCACCGACTTTAAATTCCAAATCCTTCCTTCGATTATCGGCATAGCTCTTCTGCCTACTTTGAGCTGCTTTGATGTGATTTTGGATTACCTTCACCTTTTCCATCATTTCCTCCACCAGTTCTGGGCCTACAAGTTTTCTTTCACCAACGTCATCCCAACAGGTTGGTGTACGACATCTCTTTCCATATAACGCTTCATATGGTGCCATCTGAATACTCGAATGGAAGCTATTGTTATAGGAAAATTCTACCAGAGGTAAATATTGATCCCACATACCCTGAAAGTCAAGTGAGCAAGATCTCAACATGTCTTCTAAGGTTTGAATATTCCGTTCTGATTGTCCATCCATTTGAGGGTGGTAAGCAGTGCTCAAATGAAGTTCAGTATCCAGGGATTTCTGAAGACTTTTCCAAAATCTTGAAGTAAAACGGGGATCACGATCAGAAACAATTGATAGGGGTACTCCATGAAGTCTCAAAAATTCATTAATATATAGTCTTGCTAGACGTTCCAGGGGTAGATCTTCTCTTATAGCAAGAAAATGTGCTGACTTGGTAAGACGATCAACAATAACCCATATTGCATCGTTCCTTCTAGGAGTCTTTGGTAGCCCCATGACAAAGTCCATCGTAATATTGTCCCATTTCCACTCTGGTATGGGAAGAGGTTGCATGACTCCTCCAGGATGTTGCCTTCCAGCTTTCACTTGCTGACAAACCATACATCTTGACACAAAATCAGCAATCTCCCTCTTCATGTTGTCCCACCAAAAATGTTCCTTCAAATCTCTATACATTTTGGTGCTCCCAGGGTGTATAGAGAAATTGGAACTATGAGCATCATCCAACAATTCCCTTTTTAGATAAGGTATATTGGGAACACAAAGTCTCTTCCCAAATTTCAAAATTCCATCTTCATACACAAAGTCTCTCAGTCTCCCATCATTCACAGCTTTAATCTTCTTTTGAAATTATTCATCATCGGTCTGAGAACTCTTAATACTTTCTAGTAAAGATGGTTTGGCAACCATTTGAAAAATCATTGATATTTCACCTTCCCTGGTTATTCCCATGTCCATCTTCACTAGATCCATGAAAATTGGATCCCTTTCAATTCTCATATTGTTCAAAACTCCATGGTCTTTTCTACTCAAAGCATCTGCCACCTTGTTTGCTTTCCTCGGGTGGTAGTGTATCGTGAAATCATAATCCTTGAGTAATTCAAGCCATCTCCTTTGCCTCATGTTGAGTTCTTTTTGTGAGAAAATATACTTCAAACTCTTGTGATCAGTATAAATCTCACATTTTCACCATAGAGGTAGTGCATCCATATCTTCAAAGCAAAGATCACAGCTGCTAACTCGAGATCATGAGTAGGATAGTTTTGTTCATGAATTTTCAACTGTCGTGATGCATAGGCAATAACTCTATCATTCTGCATAAGGACACAACCAAGTCATTTCTTTGATGCATCACTATAAATAACAAACCCATCATTCCTCAATGGTAGAGTCAATATAGGAGCATTGACTAATCTTCTCTTCAGTTCTTCGAAACATTATTCACACTCTTTTGTCCAAACAAATTTAAGCCCTTTACGTGTGAGCTTTGTTAATGGGTTAGCCAATCGGGAAAAATTCTGGACGAAACATCGATAATAACCTGCCAAACCAATAAAACTGCGTACCTCAGTTATACTCGTAGGTGCTGGCCATTATTGGATTTCCTTGGTCTTAGAAGGATCAACAGAGATTCCATCTTTAGAGACAATATGGCCAAGAAAAGAAATCTCATGAAGCCAGAATTCACACTTGCTAAACTTCCCATATAATTCATGCCTCCTCAGAGTCTTCAAGATAATGCGCAAGTGATTTTCATGATCTTCGTAGGTTTTGGATTATACCAAGATATCATCAATAAATACCACCACAAATTCATCGAGATACTCCTTGAAAACTCTATTCATCAGATCCATGAATACAGAGGGTGAATTAGTCAATCCAAAAGGCATTACAGTAAACTCGTAATGCCCGTACCTGGTTCGAAATGCTGTCTTCGGAATGTCTTCCTTCTTCACACACAACTGATGGTATCCAGATCGAAGGTCAATCTTTGAAAAGTATTGAGCTCCATGTAGTTGGTCAAATAAATCATCAATGCGAGGTAGGGGATAATTGTTCTTTATCGTTATAGCATTGATCTCCCTGTAGTCGATACATAACCTCATAGATCCATCTTTCTTTTTAACAAAAAGAACAGGGGCTCCCCATGGAGAAACTCTAGGGCGAATAAATCCTTTATTACTCAATTCATCTAGTTGTTTCTTTAGTTCAACTAATTCTATAGTGTCCATTCTATAAGGGGTCTTCGATATAGGCCTTGATCCAGGAATTAAATCAATGGAAAACTCAACTTCTCGTTCTGGAGGATGTCCAGGTAAATCTTCTGGAAATACATCTACAAATTTATTCACAATAGGAACATCCTCTATTTGAACATTCCTTTCCTCACCCAGAGTTATTTCATTCCCTTCCTCCCCAATAATTGAATTTAGTTGAGATATTGGGGGTGGATCTAAATAAGAATTAGGTGGTGACGATTCTTCTCTAAAGATAAGGTGTTCCTTATCATTATCATCAAGAATCGCAACCTCTTTCTTCTTAAAATAAATCTTCGCATCATAGTCCAAAATCCAGTCCATACCGAGGATTATATCAAACTCAATCATAGGTATGACGATGAGATCAGCAGATAAAGAACATTTATGTGCTCTAATGGGGACTGATTCACAAAACTTTGTTGCAATGATACTTCCCTTAGGAGTTTTAATAGACAACTCCCTTGTTAAATCAAATTGGAAATATCTAATTTTCTTAGAAAACTGGGAAGATATGAAACAATGCGATGATACAGAATCAAATAATGCATTTGCTAAACTTGAGGAAACCATTAAATTACCTGCCACCACGTCTTTCAGAGCTTCTACCTCAGCAGTAGTGATAGCATAAGCTTGGCCTTGATCTCTTGGCCTTTTCTGAGGTAAGTTCTCCTGACGCTTAGGACATTCATTTGCATAATGTCCCATCTCCCTGCAATTGTAGCACTGAACATTGGTAGCTTCCTTCTTCCCTTTGCAATCCCGAGCTTGGAGGCCTTTTTCACCACACTTGTAACAGACTCTCATTCCCTTCAAGCAAGTACCGGGGTGTTTCTTCCCACATTTACCACAAGATGGATATTCAACCTTTCCCTTCTTCCCCTTATTTCCATTCCCAGATTGATCAGCAGGTCTCTTCTTCTCTTTCATTTCTTTAAAGTCATAATACTTAGAGAATTCCTTTTCGGTCTTGATAGCACGTGAGACAATGTCTTCGTATGATGAAAAGGATTGTGAGACTAATGCTCGACGGAGAAATGGTTTTAACCCATCAAAGAAACGATCAATCTTACTTCTTGGGTTACGTATATAATCTACAGCATACCTTGCTAACCTTGTAAAGTTAGCCTCATACTTTGTGACATTCTCATCCTCCTTTTGTCTCAGACTCAGAAATTGCCTTTCCATATCTGCTCGATGGTCGCGAGGAAATTATTTTTCTAAAAACAGATCTTCGAACTCCCTCCATTCCATATTTGATACTTCATCATCATCCTTCTCATTTTGAATCAATGACCACCATTGATCAGCAGCTCTAGTGAGGCGGTAAACTGCCATGATAACTTTTTCCCTTTCACTACTCCCCAAAGCCTGAAATATTTTCTCTAGGGAATTTATCCATTGCTCAGCTACTAAGGGATTTGTACTCCCATTGAACATTTGTGGTTTTTGCCTCATGAAGCGATCTAACATTGATCCTCCACACTGTGGATCAGGGTTCTCCATACGGGTAAGGTTATTATTCATAACCTGAGTGAGTTGTCCCAGTATGGTGATTAGCTGATCGGCACCAGTTGCATCACCAGCTCCACTATAATTATCTTGATCAGGAGGGCAATCCCTACATGGAGTGTGTGCATTGATACGGTTTCCATTTCTTCCACTAGGCGCCATTTCTAAACAATGGCATAAACTAGATCAGTTTATGAATCAAAATACATAATCCCATACTTATAAAACACTTAACATAAATTTAACTATTTATGGATATAATCCATAATCATAAAAATGTTTTCTTTGAGGAAGTATATACTCATAAACCCTTCATAATGGTTTGTAAATAAAATAAGAATTATCCTAAGCATATCCCCCGGGAGTGTCGTAACCAAGAGTGCAGCAAGGCCCATTGTCGTGCACCAGTTCCCGTTCGAGTCTAGCTCAAAGCGGTGTTTTCGGGTTTTAACCCTAG
The DNA here is from genome assembly GCA_963277665.1 of Viscum album. Lineage (NCBI taxonomy): Eukaryota > Viridiplantae > Streptophyta > Magnoliopsida > Santalales > Viscaceae > Viscum > Viscum album. Next base: position 9,341 of record CAUJRU010002909.1, on the reverse strand, counting down.
GTACATCTGTGCCAGAGCCGCCTCTACCTGCTCATATCTAGACAGGGATGTATTTTTCAGAAAACTCACAAAATCTTTACAATACCAAAATTCTAGGAAGTTCTTCTATACTAATCCTCAAAGTTCATCTTAGGTCTACATGCTCTAATCAGAGTTTATCTAAATCTAGCTTCCAAGGTTTGTACTAAACTTCCTATGATACCAACTGTAACGCCCCAACCCTAGTTACCCAGAGTCGGTGCATTATTACATAACATTGGCATGATCACAAGAAAGATCAAATCTCGAAAGACCGATTGGTTTAGTAGCTTTGGAAACACTAGATATATTCATAAAGTTTTACATTACATCATAAAGTGAAAAACTACTACAACAACATAGTCTCCATATTCCACACTCATATCCCCACATAAAATCCCTGCAGGTCATTCATAACTTAATTCTTCACATCCTGGGAAAAATAAACATAGAAAAGGGGTGAGCTCAAATGCCTAGTAAGGATAACAATATAGCGGAACTTTCAAAAATAAGCATAAACATTTAAGGCAATGCATTACTAAAACAAAATCCTTTTAAACTTGAACTTCAACATAGTATGGAAAAAGTAAAATGAAATAATGCCATTTACTTATTCACATGGATATTCTACTAATCGAATAATCACATGCAATATCAATAACCACTTTCATAATGATGGAATGCATAATGTCAGACTATCATAACCACATAGCCAAGGCCTCGTGTCAAGACTACAAATAAGATTTTGTCAAGGCCTTGTGCCAAGACACTAGTTTGTCTCATGAGACCTACCGATGCATCTAGGAGCTATAGTGGGCTCCACCCGTCACATATTAAGTCCAATGCATTCCCATATGAAAAGGTTTAAACATAATATAAACATTCATATTAAAACTATCATATGAAATGTCAATACTTTCACCATAAACCATGAATGGTATGAAAATAGCACATCCACAGTCAAACATATCACAAAACCTTAAATACAACATAGAAGTTTTGTATCATAATAAATCAATTTCACATAAGCGTAAAATCCATCAAAGGATGTTGACATAGATGAAATCAAAACTCTTTTTAGAGAAATATCTCTTTTTATTTTGAAATCATTTAAGAGCCATATAAAATAAAACTTTTTCTTTGAAAATATTCTTATAATCTTGTAAGGGAAGCTTCGACGATTTTATAACGGCGGAAAATAACTGCACCCGCCGTATAAGTTAAAAAAACATTCTTACCTTAATTCTGTCGAAAAGGTTAAAAAGCACCTTGTTTGGAAGATGACGGAATGATTCCTTTATAAAACTATTATAAAAAGTCAAACAAGGGTATAAATGACTTTAACCCATATTCTTGTAAATGGAAAAAATATTTTGAAATACATTTTGAAGAAACATGGATGTGGATGATAAAGAGATCCCAGTAGATAATTACGTAAAAACAACCTCGGATAATGAAGAGATTGTGAAATAACCCTTACCTTGTACTTTTCCTTGGTTGGGGTAGGTTAACCTCCTGTATAATAGTGAAATAATTGTTATTAAATTATACCAGAATCATATGCATTCGTATGATATCATATATGATCTTTTAACATTGCTTTGTTAATAATATCTTAGTATTATCGTTGTTTCGGGTGTTAACTTACTCGTTTTATTTTATATGTTTTGTTACGTAATCCATGTCTGTAATGGATAGGTTGTATATTATTCATATCCATAATGATATCAAGTCCTTAAACATCATTTTTAAATCAGAAAATGATAATTATACTTGAATGGATTCGATGGAGAATGAATCTCATCGCGTTCGTGGAGATGGTAGTCCGTACGTACGCACGAGCGACAATATCATTCTTTTGATATTAAAATAATATATAATTTGTTAGTATATCATATATACAGAATCATTATCATGTTATATTTATTATTTACATGAGTTACACATCATTATTATACCCATCCAAATAATAATATATTGAATAACAATTACACCACGACGTGGAGACGGTAAGCCGTACGTACGCACGAATGGTGACATGTTATTCAAAGGGTGGATAGAATACTAAATATGGTTGTACCATATTTATAATAACATCACAGTATATATATGATACTGGAGTTATTATTTTAGAATGGTAACAACAAAGGAAGAATAAGTGGAAGAAGAAAGGAACTTGGAAAAGGGTGGTGAAATCATTACCTCTTCTTCGAGTTCTTCCTTTTGATTTGATCAAAAGGGCTCCTTAGGTTGTCTTTATGATCAAACTAAGGCCTCTAGGTTGTAGTGAGGGAAGTTGGGAGAGTATTTGGGCAGAGTTTGGCTGAACCAAAAGGATTTCAAGGTGTGAATAAAAGATAAGGAGTAGTTCCCTTTTATAAGAGGGGTGAGGGGCACCTTTAGAAAAGCTAGAAATATTAGTTTATAATAAATTCATATTCGGTTTCTAATGGCTCCAAAGTAGATTATTTAAATTTTAAGGTTGGGATGGGTCGAAAACAACTCAACCAATAGAATTTAGACAGGTTTGGTTACTTATATTAACCTTATCTTTAAGTATTAACTCTAAGTTAATTAGTTTCACTTTTACAATGTCTCTTTGTATTTTTATATAATATGGTTAATAAACTTACTATATACATCCAAGAGACCCCCAAGTGGTCCATTAATTATGAACCTATCATAATATAAGTCTCTAGGACGAACCTTAGATTTTTAGGAATTTAATATCAGATAATAATATAATATTTGTTTTAAGAACTCTTTTATGTCAATTTTGACACTATTCAATAGTTGATTTTTGTGAAACTCATTACAGATTTATTACTTCGAACAAAGTCAATTGAATAAATCCTAATATATCATATTATCCTAGAAAATTAGTTAAATTTATTAAAAGCTTCATATTATATTTATTTAGGTATTTATAATATCAATTATTTTGATTTTTCACTATTATAGTAATTAATGCATCATCATTGTGTCATAAATAAATTAAATTATTTAATGTATAAAAATTATAAAAAAATATCATTATGTAGGAAATATTTTTATCGTTCTAATGAATATTTATAATCTAAAATCGAACATATATAACCCTATGTAAATTATGTTTTTCTAAAAGATATATGCTTGTGTCATTTTTGTATTCATTTTAACTTAATTAAAATAAAGTGTCCCTATCACCTACAAGTGGCTCCATGGGGTCCCAAAATCTACCCAAGGATGCCTATGGTCAAAAATGTATCAACAAATAAGTCTATGACACGTTTTAGGGTAATTTAGTATTATTATAATATTATTTTTAACCCTTATTTACCGGATTTACCCTTTAACCATGGTAAATAAAATATTTACCGCAGTAATTATTCAAAATGTCTAAAAATAAAAGTTACATATTTACACAATTTGAACATCCTAATTCCAAATATGGAATCTATTTTTCCAAATTCAAAACACAGAAGTGGCAGAAATTAATTTAAAATTAATTCCCGTTGTTAAAACAAAAAGCGTGTTTTTAAGAGATAATAACTATCAAAAGATTGACACTTGTTTATGTCTCGTTTAATTGTGAAATTATGTCCAATGACCAAAATTGTATTAAATAGTAAAAATATATTACAAATATACTTTAAAACCACTCAAATTCATAATTTATCAATATAAATTATTTCGATTAAAAAAGTTGTTTTTAATTAAAATTTAGTAATTTTCACTATTCATCAAAATATTAAAGTTATCCGAAAAGTACCAAAATTTCACCTTAGGCGAAATTCGGTATTCCGAATCCAAAAATGAAGTCCATTTTGAAATATATAATATATATAATTTCAAAAAGTATGTATTACTATTCATAACGGCTAGTTTGATTGGTTATGGTGTGTTAGAACTCGGTGTTGCGTACAACGCACGCTATCACATTATTCAAAGAGAAGCGTACCGTAGAAGCTCGGGGTGTTACAAAAAATGTTTTAAAAATGATTTAAGTATTTTATATTTGTTTTCAATGTTATGTTCAAGAAAAATCATTTTGAAAATGATATATGTATTAAAAAGTGTTTTTTCAAATCATAAAGGATATTTTCCAGAAGAAATGTTTTAAATGATTGTTAATGATTCCTTTATATTTTTTTAAAGTGTTTTAATGGAATAGGATTTTGAAAATTATATAATATTTAAGAAGTTATTTTTAAATTAAATTTATGTTCTACAGGATCATTCAAAATCCTCCTCTATCTATGATGACGTCCTTGGATATAGTTTATGCTTTTCTAGGGATATGATCCAAGGATACCATTCATATAATTTACCTGAATGGACAATGTTTTGATGGAGTTGTGTTTATGAAAAATGTTTCTCATCAACTAGTTATATCATGATAAATTCTTATGAAACCCGCTTCCTTTCATAGGTTATTCTATGATGAAATGATTATCTAACCTATATATTTTCCATAGGTTATGATATGATTAAATGTTAATGTTACTCATTTAATTTCATGGGTTATGCTATGATGTTTAGTAAACACATCACTTTTTATGGTTCATGATAAGATTCATGTTTTATTATATTGTGGTGCATGTATGTATGATTTATTTATGTGATGGGTGGGACCTATATCTCCCTCCAATATATTGGGTAACGATTTATATATCCTTAGATAATCATGGGAATCAATTCAATAGGCCTGATCTACTATTGAAGAATTTGAAACCAGATCCATGATGCGATTATGGGGAAACTCGGTCCATTATGGAAGATGGGGAAACCCGGTCTATTATGGAAGATGGGGAAACCAAATCCACTATGGAAGATGGGGAAAATGGATCCACTATGTGAAAATGGTGAATACTTATCGCTTACAATGAAAGGAGTGTGAATGGGGATGGTGGCGGGTCCCACAATGTAGGTGTAGTCCCCATGAAGTGACCTGATATGTTTTTGGTTGTGATCCTTGACATATAGGGAATTAAGGTACATTTTTATGTGTCTAACAAAAATTACATGTCATATTCCATTGATATTCTCACATGGTTATTTTATCTTATTTTATTATGATTCATGTCTTTTAAACATCAAATATTTTTTCCATGTCTAATGATTATGAACTTGTAATGTAGGGTATGATATTCAAAAGTTATGTTCATGTTCTCATACCTTTATTCTTATGTTATTCTTAAATATCTCCTTTATTTACCCTTAATGTGAATTTGAGATCAACCCTTTCTTATGTTTTCATTCCCTAGGTTATTATGAAAGGTTTTAAGTAGAATTTATTCAGGGGAATATCATTAAGGTATTTTTTTAAGATCATTCACAAAATAAAAAGAATGTGTTCCAAGCTTCCAAATACACTACACTATTACATTCCTCGAGAATGAATTTTTTAATTTGAGGATTATTCATATAAAATGATTTAATATGCATGTATGTAAGCTTTTTTCCAAAAAAAAATTAGTGTTTGAGAGGAAAGTGGAGTTGAAATAATAAATAATCATATTGCCTTTAAAACTAGTTGTAAAAACAAACATCTTTGTCACTATAATAAATCGATATCAAGTGTTGAAAATATGACAATAGAATCCTTAATTTTAAAATAATTAAAAATATATAAACCTTGTATATAAATCAAGATATAAATTAAAATTTTCAAGAGTATTATAAAAATATACATTATTGGAATGAAATCCCATTATCTAATCTTATAAATCATTTAAATTTATTTATAAAATGAAAGATTCATCTAAAAATAGGAAAATAAATAACTTTTAACACCCTAAAATTCCAAGATAAGAACTTTTTATTTTCTAATATATGTGACATTCAACACTATTCCTAAAAAACCCCACAAAATATATTTCTTTTGATTTAATCTCTTTGATAGCTTGCAGAACACACAAACCTGGGTCTAAATGAACTATAATATTGTATACCATAATAACCTACTAAATAAATTGGAGGGTATAAATAGTATTAAATAATTTGTGAAAATTGTTTTTATTTATTAATTAAACATAAAATAAGAACCATTTAACAGAAAAAATGGTTTTCTAAAAATATGTATTATTTCTAAAAGATGGTTAAGTCGTACATTACACAGATAATTTAATATATTTTTTACAGATTTATAAAAATTATTCAATAAAATAAAATCAATTTTTTAAATAATTATATAAAAATTATATTATCAGGATTTTTTGTGTTATCTAAAATATTACTATTATGATGAATAGTGAAAATACTGAATTTTAATTGAAAACTCTATTATCTATTAAATAATTTATAATGTTAAATTATATTAACTATTGTTTTTAATGTAAAATTATTTCAAATTTATATCTATTAATACAATTAATGTCATTATAATAATTTTAATATTTAATTTTAATATTAAACTATTTTAAATATTTCATTATTTTCCCTTTAAAACCCCACTTTCTCACCACATGTCTAGGGTTAATATTAAATTAAAATATTCCAATTATATGAATGGAATTTAAATAAATTAATTCCATATTTAGAATAATAATATATTACTTTTTATAATAATTTAATATTAATTATTGACCTAAATGAATAGTTAAAATAGTAAAAATTAATTATTATGGTTAAAGAAAAAATTGGTTTAAATGGATGGCTAAACTAAAAAATTAAGGGATAAAATGAGCTAAATCCTTGAGTAAAATATATTGTTTGGAATTATTTCTACATTAAATATTATAGGTTCTATAATGGTCGTTTTTGGAGTCTTGTTCCATGATATAAACTTTGGCTTGATTGAATCTTTTAATAACATTATAGGTGTACCACTCACCTCACTTATAAAAGGCCAACCCATCTCCTCTATTAGTCACTCATTCTAAACATGTTTGTTATAGAGAACCCTATCCAAATCACTACCCAATTTACCTAATCTTATATGAGAATCCTTATGTTATGCATTAATCCAACATATGATGGTTTTGGATCAAACATAAGGAGGATAATCAAAGAATAAGTAATGTTATTCAACATGATATCTTATTTGATTTACTTATCTAAATCCTTCAATTATTATTAAAACATACTAATATAATAACCATAATATCTTACATATAATTAGATATTTTTATTTTAAGTTTATATCCTACTATTATCCATAATTTCATTAAATGGGTTATGAAATCATCATTTATGTTTACGGAGGGATACCGCCTCGTGAACCAATATCATTCAATTTTCTATTTCCACTTCTCATAGTTAGGTATGATGATGGTTATAAATAATATAGATAATATATTTATAAAATAATCATACCTTCTTATTCATTATATTATAAGCATCATTTTAATTTACATTCTGTAGGGGATACTATAACGCTGCTCATCTATACTACGGACTATCGCCACATTAAGCGATGTGATTCTTATTTCAATAACGCTTAACATAGAATATAATAAGGATAAAGATAATGATTATATATCATATAAATGACATAATTATTATATTAATTAAATATTTATCATTCTAAAAATATAATATATACCAATTTCATTCTTACCTTTTACTCAATGAATGCTGATAACATCATTTCTATATGTGTGGACGATCACCTTCATGAAATGATGTGACTATCTTTCCCCCACCACACCACATGAATTATGTAAATAAGTATATTTATAGAAATAATATTTTATATATGATATTATTATCAGTATGAAAAGATAAAATATTACATGCCTCCTTTTCATAATGATCATTGAAAAATGGAAACGTTACTCATGATTGTGTATGACCTACTGTCTCCATGATCGTAACATACATAATTTATCAAAACCATATTTCATTACTGGTATTAATATTATTATTGATTTATATATATGATAATTATGTGTCATGACCCCCTCCCTCCAATGATTCCCCTCTTAAGCTGGAAATGGATAAAGAGTAACAATGACCCCCAAGTCCCGCCTCCAGTAGGCCCCTGGGTGTCGACCAGCACTAAGGGTATACAAATCTCACAAAATGGGAGGCATTAACCATTTTATAGTAATAATGATCAGGATATAAGATGTTTCAACCTCAAAAAACTCAAACAAAGACATATATATATATAATAAAGAAAACCAAAACCATCCCACATTCATATTTCAAAATGTAACTGATAAAAAATCAAGAGTATCCAAAGTAAATATCAAAAGAAAATCTATGCAACGACACAAAAACATTCCACAACTTCTAAACTAGTACTTCCAAGCAGGGTCCATGTAGTCCCCTTGGAAACCTGAATGAAATTTTATATATGTAGGGTGAGTATACAAGTACACATAGTCGGGTAAATCCAAAGTCTCTTGTGCACAAGTGGATAAGCATACAAATTCCCCCATGAGAAAATAGTAGAATCCAAAATCACCTAAAAAGGTATAATAACCACCCAAGCCTCACTAAAGTTATGCTCATAAAATAATTCAAGTCAAGTAAATTAATATATATCAAATCGCTGATAAGGCACCCCACACCACTATCCCACTAATAAGGCAGCCTCACGCCCTAACAGCAATCATCCTGACACACCCACATCTTCATAAAGAACCACGTCACAACCTTCCCACAGACACCTAGGCCTCATGACTACATCTCAACCATAGAAACCTAGTTCATATAGCACATCACGTCCCACCCACACACCTAGCTCTCACAGTAACTTCTTTCCTATAGACACTTCGGAATTCAACGCATCTCATTCTGAAGACAACTAGTAAAACAAAACATTCTCGCATACACCAATGCCACAAAAACCACCACTTGTTCGAAGAATATTTGTCTATCACAACCTATAAGAGTGAGCAGGAAATATTTGGTGTCTATTCATCCATCCTCTAACCAAGATGTTTGTGAAATACACCTTTTCACATGATAATGGGGGTGTTTGGAATATTGTGCTCAAATATAGTGGGGTGCATATAGAAAATACAGGGATAATACATGTTTGTATATATAGTATCATACACTCAAGCCCGACCTATGGGTTCTCAGTCAAACAATAAATCACCCTATGATATTTCCAAGTCTGTTTCTACCTCTATATGAATTATTTAACTCAAGAAATATCCACATCAGGAGTTGATAAATGAAATCCATCCACAACAAGCCACAAATTAAACATACCCCCAACCAAAAAATTAAACCAATTATCATTCTTTATGTAGGAAATAATTTATTCATTCCATCCCTACTCGGATAACTACCAAACATAGTATACATCAAGCCACACTTAAAAGACCATGCTAAGGAAAAATATCCACCATATAACAATTCACTACATGTCTACATTTAGTGTAGCA
>CAUJRU010002908.1:0-62080 GCA_963277665.1 Viscum album | reverse complement strand
TCATTTAGGATGGATTTAGATGCTTATGGAATCAGGATTTGGACCATGAAGGGGGTTATTATATATCCTTATGAATAGTATCAAAACCACATAATTTTGTTGCACATAATTGGACATGTCATACCAGTTAAGGTAATGTGATAAGGACAAATCCATATAGTTTAACATTATTAAGTAAGGATGACTAGGAAAAAGATATATATAAATGGTTAGTTTGGAACTTATGTATGAGTGAAACATTCTATTTAATGTTTTAGGGAATATAAACCAATGAAGATGATTTGGTTTCAAAATGAATATGACATTGTTAAGATAGGTTTCTCCAATAATATTGGATGATAAAAATCATGTGATGATATTCAAAAAGAGTATAGCCATTTGGGAAGGGGACTGATTTTGTTAGGAATATAGTAGTGCTGATGGTGAATGGAATACTGATATTAATATATTTTAATATTAAATAGACAACCTAAAAATCCCATTTAAATAAGAATCAAATCCCATATACTATGAATTAAACCATTTAAGGTAATGTGACAAGATCATACAATTTAGTTTAACGTCTTACATTAATGGAATTGTCATGCAGTTTAACAACATGCAACTAGGATTTTAGCCACATAGTTTAACATTATATGGTAGGGATATCTATGTCATAAAATTTAGGACAACAAAATATTATATAGGACTTATTCATAAGTGGTATTCCCCAAGATTATTCATTGGGAATATGGCCCCTTGAAGGAGTGTATCATGGAGAATGTGGTCCTTTGAGAAGGAAAGTATGGTTGTTGGGAATTTCACCTTAGATAGAGACTTATAAAAAAATATTGAATTGATCAAATGGAATAATCAACTTAGATATCTAATACCACATTATTTTTTAATAGTGTGAGAAATAATAGATAAGAGGGTATTAATCACATTAAATAATCATATTTAGAAGTGAATTATACCTAAAAAGGAAGCCCGTGGATGGAATCAACTATCTTTCCACTAATGGATAAGGTAGGTGATATAGAAGCAAATTGGGATATTTAATCATGAATTATTGGATAGGGTTTCACATCATGATGGATTTCTATTTCCTGCTTTGGAGTGTATAAGAGAAGGATATAGGGTTGTTTACATTAATTGTTCCACCTTTAGGACTAAAAACCCTGCTGTATAGGTGCAATTTTAAAATAGAAGGTGAATATTTCACCGATTTTGGGAATAATGTCGGATGAATTATCACAACCAAGAGAATATAAGGGAATATTAAAGTATTATTCCAATTGTGTATACCACTCCCCTCAGGTGTATTTGGGCATCCATCAAGTGCCCTGGGCAATTGAGGTTGGATATATGTCATGTTGAGTTGTTCTTCATGTACTGGGGGTGGGGGTATAACTTATTTCATTAGGGTTAATGCCCAAATTATCAAGGGTATACAAGATTGAGAACCCACTTGGGACCTATCTATCATGGTAGAAATATGGGAGACACCTTTTATCAAGGGAATAAAATATAGAATGGGGGAACACTGGTGTGCATAACTTGATTTCATTAATTCGGTGAATTTAGAGTATGATTTGATAATTGAATGTAAAAATTGAAAATTTGTGTGAAATAATACTCTACCATTGAAGCTAGAATATTCATATTGGTTCTGTAATAAGTTGAAAATAATTTTTTCCATAGTAAAGGGCTAGAAGATGACCTCTCTCAAGTAATACTAAGGAGAGTGAAAAGGATTCACCCAAGTAATAATAGGGATAAGAGGTGTGACCATCTCCGAATTAATGCCTAGGTGAAATGAAGAAGGATTTTCCCGAGTCACACTCGGGTGATGTGATGAAGGCTTCACAAAGGTTATATTTGGGTGATGTGATGAAGGCTTCTCCTAATTTATGGGATTGGTCTATGAAACATCATTGATTCCTTATGGGTTTGTATTATATTATAAATTATATTTTACCAAACTACACTAGCTAAAAATGTTTAGAATAATAACAATGTGGGGTCGAACACACATGGAGAATCTAAGAAGTTGGTGACATAGAGATTAGAACCTGGTAAATATATTCCTCATATAACTTTAGGGGTCCTAGTTTTCAAATACTTATGTAATTTGGTTTTAAATCAGGAAAAAGAGAGGGATAATGTTTTATTTTAGGTCTCATGAAAATGTTATTCCCAGATAAATCTTAGGATAGTCATATGCCTTATGTTGTGAAGCTATGTAAAAGTTACCAATTGGTTTTGGTCTAACTAATTGGATCTATTAAATATGAAACTACTATTTCATCTTAAGGTAGTAAAAAATAAAGATTCATAAGGATTGGATTCAATGAATAATGATTCATAGGCTATTTTTCATAGATTTTTGAACTATAACTATGTCAATGTACATCTATTTCAATTCCCCAGATCAGGGTTGTGAAGTAGAATGTGATTCAAAATTATTCTTTAACCTATTAACTAGACAAAGGGTTGCCCATATTTTGATTTAGAGATTCATTAGGTTTAAACCTCCCCTAATCCCGACCCAAAAAAACCCTATATAAAGTGGCCAATCCTTTTGCACATATTATTACAAGATTTGAAACAAAATTATCCCTAAAATAAAAACCAATTACCAAAAATTCTAGTGTCTTTGGGAGACTAGGTACATAATTAAAAACATGAAACTAGAATAGAAAATATTTTTACTAATATTCATAATGAGATCCTGAATTCTTTTGATCTACTAAAACTGCATAAGATAAACTAGGGAAATAGAGAGACACAAGGGATGTTATAAAAATACCAGTAATGAAATAAACATGAGAATAAAGCATATTTCAATGTTTCTGAGCAGCTTTTTACCTGTGAATTTTATTCTGATGGTTTACATTCTATTTGCACTATGATATGTCCTAATAATAGATACTAAGATCGTAGATCCCTTTGGCTTGATCTTAATATTCTAGAAAATATTATATAGGATCTACGGTTTGTGATCACGAATTTTAATGTGATTATTACCTCTAGTGAAAGAATTGGTCCATCCCACTATTTTATTTTCTCAAGGGAATTTAAATATTTTATTGAGGATTGTCATCTTATTGAAATAAATCTCACTAGTGCTAAGTTTACATGGTAGAGAAGACCCCTCAATAGGGTAGTGGCTGGTAAACTTGAGAAGGCTTTCAATAATATCTCATCCCTTGATAAATGGGACTCTATATCAAGTATTACCTTATCTAAGATCAACTTGAACAATCATCCCATTGTTTTTAGTCTTCTCACCAAGAGTATTACACCTATTCTTCCTTTCAAATTTAATAAATATTGGGATGCAGATCTTGAATGTACAAACACTACTAAAAATTTATGGGATGACATGTGGTATCACAATGTTGCCTTTTCTTGCATCACTAAATTAAAACATCTTAAGTAGTATATTATAGGTTGGTGTAATTCTAAATCTAAACAACTTGATAAGGGAATCTCCTCCATTGAGAATGACCTTATTCAAATTCAAAATGCCAATACTTTATCTGATTTCTCTTTGGATCCCCAAATAGAAATTAGTACCTCTATAAAACTAAACTCCCTTAAAAAACATAAATATAACATGCGAAATAAAATCTTCAAAACTAAATGGATTTTGGATGGTGATAAGAATACAAATTTCTATAATTATCTCTACAGGATTTGAAAAATCTGTAGACCTCTTTCCTTAGAGATGACGACACCCTCCTTGTCCATGGTACAGATGTTATCAAAGATATCTTACCTAAAACCATTATGAATATGATGAAAATTGAATACAATGACTATCTTTTAAGCATCCCTCTTGATCAAGAAATCAAATACACATTTTTAGCCTTAATCCTGATAGTTCCACGGGTTCTGATGGTTTCAATAGTTGTTTCTTAAAATATTACTGGAATATTATTCATATGGATGTTTGAAAAATAGTTAAAACATTCTTTTCCAATGGTGTTCTCTCACCTGGTTTAAATTACAAATTTCTTACTCTTATTCCTATGGTGGAAAATGCTTCAGAGATTCATATTTCTATCTTATTGCACTTATTGAAACCACCTACAAAATTATTTCAAAACTTCTTGCTAATAGACTCACTTCCATTTGCAATAGAATCATTTTCTAGAATAAATTCTATTTTATCAAAGGTAGGTCTATACAATATTGCATCTACCTTTCTTTAGAATGTACTAACATCTTAAACAAAGTCACTAGCATAGGTAGTGTTTCCATTAAACTTGACATTAGGAAAAATTTTGATACCATGGATTGGGATTTCATCATCAAGGTTCTCAAAAACATTAGATTTAATGACTCTTTCATTGATAAGATAAGAACTTTATTCAATTCGGCTTTTATCACTATTCTTTTAAATGGTTCCCCTAAGGGATTATTTAAATGCACCAATGAAGTTAGGCAAGGTGATACTCTTTCTTCCATTATTTTTTCAATTGGTGAGGATTACTTAAGCAGATTACTCACTCGCCTTGTGGATCAAAACAAGATTAAACCCTTCCAGGATTCTAGAAATATAAATGTTCCCACCGATATTTTATATACTGATGACATCATTTTTTTCATACAAGGTGATAAAAGTAATATCAAAAATCTGAAAAATGACTTGTCTTATTATGAAGATATTTCTGGTCAATCTATAAGCTGGAGTAAATCTTTTGTGTTCTTTAGGAAAATTTATGCATCTAACAGAGAAAGTAATGTCATCAATTAATTTGGTATCAAGGAAGTTTCTTTCCCCTTCACTTATCTTTGTGTTCCTATCTTCTGGGGAAGACCAAAATCCAGTTACATTAATAACATTGTTGATCAAATTTCTAATCTTATTTATTCTTGGAAAGGTAAATCTCTCTTTCGGGTTGGTATAATTTGTCTAGTGAAATCTAAAATTGTCTCCAAAATTTTCTATTCGATGATGGTATACAATTGGCCTACTGGTATTCTTAATAAAATTAATATTTACATTAAAAACTTTGTTTGTACTGGAAAAACGATTGAAAGAAAGCTTGTTACCATACCTTGGGACACTTGTTGTAAACCTTTAGACACGGGTGGTCTTGGAATCAAAAATCATAAGCTATTTAATGATTCCCATCAAGCTATAATGACTTGGAGGTTGCTTCAAAATAACTTTGATTCCACTGCTTTTATCATGAAAAGATTATTTACTAAGATTAAGAATGGAAATATGAACTGCATCACTTCTTCCATTTGGTCATCTATTAGACGATCCTTCACCAACATTATGTACAATTCTAGATGGATGGTTAGAACTAATTCCTCCATTAATTTTGGCTTGAAACTTGGACATGTGTTCCTTTAATATCCTTGGTGCCTCCCAATTCACTTCTTGATAATACCAACTCCACCAATAGGTATGTTGTTAATTCTCATGACATCAACCTTCCTAATAATATCAGTTATGTTATTGATAATTAGTCCTTCTCCAACTCTATGGATTTCCTAATTTGGGAGCCTGCTTATAATGGTTTTCTTTATTCCAAAAGCTTTTAAAATTACAATTTTATAAATTCTGATTCTAGCTTTTTTTTGTTGAAATCTTTTAGTAAACCTTGGATTAGGCCCTTGAGATTTACTATTGTTTGGTATATTTCTCATAATAGAGTCCCCACTAAAGTTTGTATTTAATATTTTGGGATTTAACTTTTCTCTAGATGTCACCGATGAAACCAACATAGAGAAGATACTAATAATTTGTTTCTATCTTGTGCTATAGCTACAACTCTCTGGAATTTTATTCTTGATATTTTTGGTTGTAAATGGTTACTTCTTGATTATATCATCTCTTAATTGTAGCATTGTGTAGATTTTTAATCTTCTCAACAAATAAAAAATCTTTTTTGACTATTATTGCTGAGCTCCTCCATGTGATCTATTATTATTGGAATAATATTATTTATAATAATTGATCATTTAATATAAATGTAGGTTAGGCGCATATTCTCATTGCCATCTGGGATGCTACCTCGATTCGTAAATATTATTGTGACAACTTTGTTAGTAACTTTGAGATCCTAAACCAAATTAGGATTGCTAGTTCGTATAGACGGCCTCGAAGCACCCTTGAGGTATTCTAGCAAGATCTGCTTCCAGGACGGATCAAAGTGAATGTTGATGGTGCATCTAAAGGAAACTTAGGTTTAGAAAGATGTGGTGCTATCTTCAGATACTATCTTGGGAGGTGTCATGGATTCTTCTTTGGTTGATGTAGTACAACCTCATATTTGGAAGTAGAAATGATGGGAGGTAATACATGCCATTGACTTTTCAAAAAAAGGGTTGGAAAAATATTTGGATTGAAAGTGATTCAACCACTATTGTCTAAGCTATTAGGAAGGGGGTAGTGCATCTTTCCTGGCCACTTACTTCCCGTTGGATGAATTTCCTTGCTTCGCTCATGGAAATTAACTACATTCCCACTCATGATTTTTGTGAAGCAAACATGGTTGTGGATGGTCTTGCCAACAAGGGAGTCAACCAGGACATTACATGGCAAGATGATTTTCTTGTTGATTTGATTCCTTATTATGATAAATATTCTAATAAGATTCCATCTTCTAGACTCATGTAATATTATTTTTCCTTATTCAATAAATTGTGCATTGGTCTTTGACTGAGGCGTCACCATATAGAAAAAATGGGAATAAATCATATCCCAAGAGTTAGAAAGGATAATATGATAACATAAAATTAATGGATCATGAACAAATATATCAAATAATAACACAAAAAATATGTAATAATGTGATCATGGAAACATAATAAAGTGGAAAAAACATATATCACGACATAAACCTGAGTCAAGACTAATTACCAAAACTATATCACATGGTGGATAGAGTCCCATAATGGATTAAGTTGACTTTATAAACTCATACATAAAGTATCATAAGAATAAAAAATGACCCAATGCATTCGAGTGCTATATGTGTGAACCCATCATAACATTTCCATGCATATTTTCACCACATATAGAGTCAAATGTAAGGAATAAACATAAGGGTTACTCATAAAAGGTAATGAGTATCGTAATCATGTCATAAGGTATAACCAATGGGAATATAACAATGGTATCCCTGAGAGGGGGGATTTAAATCATTATTGGAAATTAATAAAGGAAATAGAATAATATATCATTGATAATTAAGTCCACTTGAAGATAAAACATTAAAAATAGTGGTTAGGTAACTTTAGAAATTTTCCACTTAAGTGTGGTTTGAAGGAAAATAATAAAGAGTATTTAAATAGGAAAAAGGAATAATTGTTTTTATAAAACAAAAAATGAATTTTTTTTATTTATATAGTGATTGATTTTAGTAAACTATTGGTGGATTAAAATACTATATCGAGTGTACTTCCAAATGGGTAAGGAAAAGAGAAGTTCCCTTTACACAGGTTTGCTTATTGTGAGGAATTGAGAAGGGAAAATTTTAAAACATGAAAATACCCATACAATATAGATAAATTGACATGTATACATATTTTTGGTACATATTAACCAAAAATTCTAGAAGTTTATAATAATAATGAAGTGATTCATCGAGGAAAACAAAGATAAATCATAGCCTAAAATAAATATAGATGTTTAGAGAGACCCCTTACCTTTTGTCTGAATGAGTTATTCACTCACACATAATATCTTGGATAATACAATTAGATTCATTAATTTATTAATTCATAACCTCTTCCACATTATTTTTATTTATAATAATTATATCAATTTTATTTATGGACATTTTAACGAGTTATAAGGTTCAATTTCATCATTCTAGAAGTGTTTGTTTCATGGTTTCATGGTCAGCTCACATGTGTATACTTACGAATGTTCATGTTAGATTGGAATAATATTATAAAAGTGAAATTAAATTATATTCATAAACTTTAATAAGTTTAAATGGTCCCATATATCATTTTTTTCTAATATTATGATGATTAATTCTATAAAACGTTGATGATATTTGTTTAGTTTATTTTCAGTGGTTTTCTGACCATCAAAAATTCATTTCATTTTATTTAATATTAAATATATATATTAGTTTTTGAACACAAAATAAGTTATAATATACTTAATAAAATATTTTTTGACTATAATAATAATTTTATGACCATCCGAGAAGGCAGTAGTGAAAAGAGAAAACTCATTATCCATGGAGATGGTTAGTCACCATAATTTGGAAAATGGTTTACTTTATTTGAATAAGAGTAGATGAGAGAAAGGTATGGATAGAAAATATTACTTTGAAAATATAAAATTTCATTATATACATGATAATGTATTTATTATTCTTTAATGGGTGAAATAGGTGCAAAGAAAGTAAAAGAAGAAAGGAAATTAAGAGATGTGGTTTGAGAAAGTTAAGTCTTGAATATTACCTCCTAGAAGGATCCCTTTGGGAACTAAAAGTTGGTATTTTGGTGAGAATAGATGAAAATGTTAGTTGGGAGAGTGTGTAGGAGAGTTTTTGGCATAAATTTCGAAATCATTATGTCTTGGAAGGTGTGGTGAGAAGGGGTTGCGAGGGGTCGTATTTATAAGAGGGGATATGGATGTTTTGGAATTTCATAGAAGATTAAATTATAATGAATTAATTTTAAATAAAAATTCTATAAAATTGAAATTTATTCAAGTATAAGATAATATAAGGTTTTAATATCATAAACCAATATAATTTAGACATGTTTTGATTTTATTTTAACCTTATCTTTTTTATTGACAATTTTTTAACCTATTTTATTTTTTACCATGGTAACAAATTTTTCAATATTAGGACCTAATTTTTACTAATATGGTTTCAATTTTACCATAAATTTACAAAATGTGACCTTATATATCATATAATAATAAATTTTTATTTTTTGAAATATTTTTCTGATTTTTAAATAATTTAATAATATTTTCATCCCATAAAATATCATTATTTTCAATTTTGGTACTATTCACCAAATTGATATTTAGAAACATAAATAAGAATATTAAAACTAAAAAAACTATTTTATTATATCCCCAATATATCATGAACATCTAGAAAATTCATGAATCACCTTAAAAATCCCAAATTATGTTACTTTTAACATTATTATTATCATTTATTTGATTTTTCTAGTAATTGAATTTTACTACATCAACATTTAGTAAGAATTTAGGTTAATTATTTTATTCATAAATTTTTTAAATAAATTAAGACAATTAATATAAGTCCTTTATATTTCAAAAATATTTATAGTTGAATATATGTTCTGGTTTTCCCTATATTAAAAACAATATACATAATAAAAATAAGAGTGTGACATTTTGTAACTTTATTTGATTTTATTAATGAATAATTAATTTTCAAAGAAAAATGACCATTAAATAACTCAATTTAAATAATTTGGGGATATGGTTATAATTTCACTCACTCAATAATAATTTAGATGAATAATTATTTCCTTTTCTCTCATTTTTAATCTATATTATTTTGATTTACCATTTACCGAGATGATAAATTTTACCACAATTATTATTCATATTGATAAAAAATAAAATTATTCTATTTACTAAATTTAGAAATCCTAATTCAAAAAATGAAATCCAATTTTCAAAATTCAATATAAATAAGTGGAAGAATTTAATTTAAAATTGACAGAAAAAATTCAATAAAAAATATTTTTTCCCTGAAAAATGCCTTTTTTATGTATATAATGTTTCTATACTAAATTCATGTATAGAATTCATTTAAAAGACCAAAATTTAAATATTTACAAGAAAATGAAAATAAATGCGGATTTAAACTAATCCAAATTATATTTTTAATTTTTAAATATTTTAAAATAATATACTTTTTTCAATGTAAATTAATATTTTTCACAATTTATAAAATTTTTAATCTTTTTAGAAATTTCACAAAAAATCATCCTAAGATAATTTTGAGATTTTGAATTCAAATAATGAATTTTATTTTTTAATTTTTTTTCTATCATTTTTATAATTAATTATATTTATTTTCTCATAGAAAGCTATAAAGTTGTTTTTGAAGTAAAAATATTTTTGAAGTTTAAAATGAATTTACTAAAAAAATTAAGTGTTTATTTTATAAGAATTAATATATATCATAATATGGTTATTTATATTCATTCCATCCAATTAAATGGATAATATATAAATTTCATTTTAATAATAATATTTTGACACTATATTGGGGTTTGTTTAAACTCAATGTTGCTTTCAACACAAGATACAAAAAAAATTATTTAATGAGAAATATTTATCAAAATCTTGGGGTGTTATAGGCTTCCACCCTTATGAAATTATATCCTCAAAATAACATTTTTCATTCTAAGTTGGAAATAGGTGAGGATAATTCTCCTTCTTCACTTCTTCTGGTTCCCATGTCACCCATTCATATTTGTGGTTGTTCTTTTGTATTTTAAGAAAGTGAGTGGTCTTATTGTGTTGTAATTTATCTCTATGATCCAATATCTTCCCTGGATTCATCTAATAAGAGAGATCATTTTCATGTTTACCACCACTAAATTTAGTACTTGCGAGGGATATGGTATGTACTTCCTCAGGAGGGATATATGGAATATATTATGTATTTCCGACATGGTTGGTCGAAGTGCTAGACAATATGCCACAACTCTAATGTGATAAAAAATATCAAGGGGTTCAATGTACATGAGACTTATCTTTCTCTTCATCCTAAATCTCATTAATCTCTTCCATGGTGATATGCAAAGGAATAACTTATCTATGACCTCAAAATCTAATCCCCATTGATGATTGTCTTCATAGATCTTCTATAAATATTGGTAATCCCTGATGTGCAACTGAATTGTCTTCTCCTTATATTCAATATCCATAACCATTTCTGGTCCTAGTAGGTTATGTTCATCATCGTCAATCCAAGCATGTAGGTTCTCATCATATTTTTCCATAAAGGGTTTCATATGGAGACTTTTGGATGATTGAGTGTAAACTGTTGTTTTATGATAACTTGACCAGTGGAAGATTTTGATCCCATCCTCATTTGAAGTTTATTGAGAATGATCTCAACATATATTTTAGTGTCTTTATAGGCTTCTCATACAGGCCATCATTTTGACGGTGACTTGCTTTACTAAATTTCATTTCAATGTTTAGAAAATATTTGGGAAACATCCAAAACTTGGAGGTAAATATCATATATTGTTTGGATAAAATCAATAATGGCAATCCATATAGACTCACCACTTCTTTGATGTATATCCATCCTAAATTATTGAGTGATAAGTCCTTATGAATTTTAATAAAGTGAGCTCTCTTTATATAATGATCTATAAAAACCCATATAGCATTATATCCTATGGATGTATTCAAAGTACATTAAAAAATTCCATGGTGATGTTTTTCTATTTCCATGTAGGTATAGGAAACATTTTGCATATTCAGTGATCTCCTTCTTCATATTTTACCACCAATAGTTCTCTTGGAGATCTCAATACATCTTTGTGCTCCAGAGATGGTTAGATGAAGTTGAGCTATGCGAATCATTCAAAATATACCTCATTATATTAGGATTTTATGGTATACATAATCATGACAAATTTTTTTTGACTCCTTCCTCATCACTTTTGAACTCTTAGGATTTCCCATTTCTAAAATCTTCCACCTTCTGAATTACCACATCATCTCTTTAATCATCCTTTATCATCTCTGTAAGGGACATTTACGAAATTATTTTATAGAAGAATGATGATGTTCCATTATTTATGATTCTTAAGTCTATCCTTTATAAGCCTACTAATATTGAACCCTTCGTAATTTTCATCATTGATAATGTTGCATGATCCTTTATACATTGAGCATCTATCAATTTATCTTCTTTACCAGGATGGTAATGTATTGAGGAGTCATAATCCATCATGAGATATAACCATATTCACTGGATCATATTATGATCTTTTTCTGTGAATATATATTTTAAACTCTTGTGATTAGTACATATCACACACTTGTTCCCCAAATATGTAATGTCGCTAGATTTTCAAATCAAAGACCACAACTGCCAACTCCAGATCCTGCATGGGAAAATTTTTCTCATAAAATTTAAATTGAATTGAGGTGCAGGCTCTCAATTTATCATTTTTTATCTATACATATCCTATAAAATTATATGAGGAATTTTTGTATACCACAAACAGTTACCCACTTGTAGGTAGTGTATGTAATGGGTTAGTGATAATCCCATTTTCCAACTATTTGAAGCAATCTTCACATTCATTGGTCTAGAAAAACTCTACTCCCGTCAAAGTCATCATGGTTAGTGGGTTTGAAAGTCAGGATAAGTTCTTTAAACATCATCAATAATACCTAGATATACCACAGAAACTATGGACATCTATTATAGATACTGGTCTAGGCTATTACTCAATTTTATTTTTCATAGATGGGTCCACATATATCTCTTTATTGGTGATAACATATCCGAATAATGATAATTATTATACATATAACTCGCATTTAATATAATATTCATATAGTTTCTCCCTTTTGAGAGTCTTTATAATAGTATTAAAATAATCTGCATGCTCCTCATTACTATTAGATGATATCAGCATATTATTTATATATACTACAAAAAATTTGTTGAGGTAATATATAGAGAATATGTTCATTATGTATTGGAATAATTTAGGATAATTCGTGAGTCTATAAGGAATTACTATGAAATCATAGTGTCCATTCCTCATTCGGAAGGTAGTTTTAGAAATATCTTCCTTCTTAACCATTAATTAGTGATATCCTGATCAAAGTTCCGCCTTATAGAAATACAAATCCTCAAATAATTCATCGATAAAATTATCTATCTATGTATGTTGGAACATTTTCTTTATCATGATTTTATGGAGCGCGTGATAATCAATGTATATGTGCATTGATCCATCCATATTATTAATTAATGGCACCATCAGACCCCTTGGTGAAGCACTCGAGCATATGAATACCTTGTACAAATTCTCCTATAACTACTTATTCAGTTATTCCAACTCAGTGGTGTCTATTATATAATGAGTCGTTGATAGCATCATAGATCAAGGTATAACTTCAATTAAGAACTAAACTTGAAAATTAGGAGGATGGAAAAAAATTGTTTAGAGAAAACATTAATTTAGTCCCTCAAAATGGGCATGTCTTTGAGCATGATCTTCTCCTTTGTCTCAATCATGTGATCTAGATATTCTTCATCATAAGGAAATAATATTAGCACATGATTTTATGATTCTGAAAGAGATTCATCCTCCTTCTTACACTTGTATATAATTGTAGGATGCTTTGGGATAAGAAGAGTGATCTCACTCACCATATAGTTGACATTGGATTTATATAAATATATTAAATCCATTCCCAATATAGCATCAAAATTCACCAATGGAAGCAAGACATGATTTTTTGGGAGGTTTACTCCAAAAAATAGATCGGGGAGGAGTTATATACATTATATGAAATAAATTTCCTATTTTATTTCCTCATAGATAACCCAATATCAATATTTTTAGGTGGTGTTTGAATAGTTTTACTAAACATGAAAGATATAAAAAATGTGTAAAACCCAAATTAAATTGCCTATTCTCTATTCTTGAATGTATAACTAACATACCTATCACCACATCATTTTAAAGTTCCACCTCATTTATAGTGATAGCGTATTCCCTTACTTTATTGCTTAGATATTTTTGACAATTCATTTCTATAACAACCCTTGGCTTTGGGAATTTCTCGCATAATTCCCATGTTCCTTGTAGTTGAAACACTATACTATATGTCAAGTGTTTATTTGAACATTATTTTCTTATTCTATGTATTTCATCTTCTTAATATCCCTTTGTAAATGATTATCCTAATTAACCTTTGTTTCATATTTGAAGTTTCTCCTCGTTACCTTTAAATAGTTCACTAGATTCTTATTCCTACACTTTTAACATGTAGGATGTTGGGTTTTCTTTTCCCAATAATATTTATCTTTTGATCCACCCATATTAAAATCCAACTTTTATTTTTTACCAATGAACCCATGAGACCAATAAGTGTATCCAATATCTATCTCAACATTAAGGGCACAACTAACAATCTCTTCATGGTTTTCAATTTCTATAATCACCAATTATTTTCATATAATTATCATTAATCCACTAAATAATAAATTCAACTTGATTTTGACGTTCATGATAAATACATAGGTGTATCGTTAAAGGCTTGTAATGTTTTCTTCATACGCTCCAGTAGAATCATCTTCCTTTTGATTCAGTACAAGGAAATATATTTCTATCTAAAGATGGGGATTTCGTTGAAGATATTTATTAAAAAAATATTTTCTTAAATCCTTCCAAATCAAATGAATCAATTTCATATCATGACATTATATTATTGATTTGTCTCAAACACTTATCAGATTCCCCATCAAAACTATAGATTTCTAGCATGAATGTCTCGTCTTCTAAGTACAGAAGAACTAAGAATATTTTCTCAATGGAGTTAAACCATTGTTCTGTGATGAGGGTATGAGAAAATCCACTAAATATAGGAGGAGTTTTTCACCTAAAGGATTTGAACGCAACTTGTTCATTATTGGGAGAAGTAGGGCATTAAATAATATTCAAGTTATTATTCATAACTTGATCTAGTTGAGATAATATTGTTATGATGTTCTAATCTCTTGTTCCTATTTGGTTTGGAATATCATGATGAAAATCATTGAATTTCATATCACATTGGTTAGTAGAGAAAATTCTCTTATTTTTGCCCATTAACTTGAAATGAAAAAATAAAATAAAATTTTGGAGCTTTTATACCTTTCAAATAGGAATATAAAATAAGAAATCATTCACTTAGAGGGATAATCTTATAAATGAAAATTATATCCTAACTTTTGATTCCATACGTTTCAAAACAAGTTAACCGTGGTGACAGAATAATTATTAGGTTTCTTACTAAATGTTTCTAGTCATAACCCCCAAAATAAATAGGCTATTATATAATACCAAATAAAGAAACCTAGGCCTTCTAAACATATTATTACATGATTATATGTATTATTATCCATAAAATACAAACTAAGGATTGAAAATTATTGTTTCTTTGGGAGAATTGGTACATAATTAAAAAACATGAAATTAGAATCAAAAATATTTTTATTAATCTTTATAATGAGATCTTGCCTTCATCTGATCTTCTAAAACTACATAGGATAAATTGGAGAAATGCATAGATAAATGGATGAGTTAAAGAGTGCAGTAAGGTAATAAACATGGGAATGAATCATAACACATTAGTTAGAGGGAATAACAATATAAAATAAAAGGAATAGACCACAAATAAACATATGGAAGTTAAAATGAGTTTTCAGGATAAATTGGGTTATTTTAAAAAACATTGGAGGTTTAAAATAGTTTTTGGATTGTACTTAAAAATGGTTAATAAAAAGATAAGTTCCTTTTAATAGGGTTTTCTTATCGAGATGAATTCATAAAGAAAACTTATAAAACATGTAAATACCTATAAAAAAATATGAATATATATACATAAATATTTTTGGTAGATATATATAAATATATATAGGATAAGTATATAATATTAATTAATAGAGAAATTGGGGAAATGATAGAGAAACCATAACTAAAAGGAAATATATAGGTTTAAGGTTATCCTTTACTTAATGTCCGAACGATTTATAAACATGCACCTAATATACATGTTAATAAAATTAGGTTAATTAATATAATAATATAGTTACTCTTACACATTAATTTTTATTATAATTTCATTAAAATTTGGTGTTTCCATTTCAATGAGTTATAGTGTTCAGTTCAGTCAATCCAGAAGTGTTTGTTTCATGGTTTCATGGTCAGGTCACTTGTGTATAATTATGAAAGCTCTTTTTGAAGGAGAATAAAATTTTAAAAGTGACATTAAATGGTATTAATAAAATTCATTAAGTTTAAATGTCCAGATATATCATTTTTTTCTTACATTAGGATTATTTATTTGATAAAATATTGATGATAATTTTTTAGTTTAATTTTGGCGGGTTTTTCTGACCACCACGCATTAGATTCATTTTATTTAATATTAGGTATATATATTAGTTCCAAAACATTAAATAACTTATAATATTATTATTAAAATACAATATAACCATATTAATAGTTTTATTACTATCCTAGAAGGAAATAATGAAATGCAAAAACTCATTATCCATATAGATGGTTAATCGCCATAATTTGGGAAATAGTTTTCATTATTTGAATAAGTGGAGATGAGAAAAAGAGATGGGTATAAAATATTACATTACAAATATAATATTAATATATATATATATATATGACACTAGAGTTATTATTATTTTATGGATGAAATAGGAGAGGAGAAGTTAGAAGAAGAAAAGAAACTAAGAGAGTTTTTCTGACAAAGTTACCACTTGAATATTACATCCTTGATGGATCACTTTGGAACATAGAGTTGGTATTTTGGTGATAAAATTAGAAATTTTAACTAGGGAGAGTTGGGAGGAGTTTTGTTAGTATATATTTGGAATGATTCCAGTCATGGAAGGTGCGAGGAGATGGGGTTGTATTTATAAGGATAAGATACGATTGTTTTGGAATTTCTCAAAAGATTAAATTATAATAAATTAATTTGGTATCAAAATACCATAAATTGGAAATGTTTCAGAATAAAATATAATATATGTTTTTAATTTAATCAACCAATATAACTTAAACTTGTTTTGTTTTTATTTTAAATCTTACCATCTCGATTAACCCTTATTTAACCTATTTTAATTTTAACTATGATAACAATTTTTTCAATAATAAAGGTTTATAATTTTTAGTTATATGGTGTGAATTTGATAATAAGTTGAAAATTTATAAAATTATATATCACATCATAATTATTTTTTATTTTTTAAATATTTTTTATGATTTTGAAATAATTTAATACAATATTAATCCCATAAAATATCAATATTCTAGATTTTTATACTATTCAATACTTTTATGTTTAAATACATCATGAAAACAATAAAAATTAGAAAAAAATATATTTTAATATATCCTAAAAATTTAATTTTAATCTAGAAAATTTTTTTATCACCACAATTGTCTCAAATTTTATTACTTTTAATATTGATATTATCATTTATTTGATTTTTCTATTAATTTAATTATTACTACATCAAGGTTGTGTAAGAATTTAGGGTAATAATTCAATTCATATTTTTTTTATATAAACTAAAATTATGAATATAAATATTTTATATTTAAAAATAATATTTATATTTAATTATATATTCTGGTTAACCCTATATTAAAAATATTTTACATATTAAAAATAAGAGGGTGACATTCTGTCACTTTCTTTGATTTTTATAACGCCTAAGTCATTTTAATGGACTAATGTCTATTAAATAACTCAATTACAATATATATTTAAATTTTCGATTTTAATTCATCCAATTATAATTTGTTTTAAAATTTATGGTCTTATCACTTATTTTTAATCTAGATTAACCCAATTTACCTTTTACATAGATAATAAATTTTACCATGATTACTATTCACATTGGAAAAAATAAAAGGGGTATATTTACTAAACTAGGACCTCATGATTAAAAATATAGAATCAATTTTTGAAAATTAAAAACATATATGTGTTATAATTTAATTTAAAATTAACTGAAAAAATGTAATGAAAAACAATTTTTCTGAAAAATTCTCTTTTTAAGTATAAAATACTTTTATACTAAATTCATTTAAAAAATTAATTTCAAACTTAAAAAAATTAGATTATATATGATTGAAAGGAACTAATTAATTTTTTATACTAATTCAAAATGTAATTCTACTTTGTAAATGCTTTATAATAATATACATATTTCATTGTTAGTTAGTATTTTCAACTATTAATTTAAATTTTATACATTTTAGAAAATTTTAAAAAAATTAATCCTAATATAATTTTGACATGATAAATAAAAAAAGTTTATTTTTTAATATACATTTTATAAATGTTTGAAAATTAATTATATTTATTTTCTCATAGAAATCAATAACATCGTTTTTGAAGAATAAAATGACTTTATTAAACAAAGTTACTGTTTATTTCGTAAGAATTAATATATTTCATAATATGGTTATTATTATTCATGACATATGATTAAATGGATATAATATAATTGTAATTTTAATAATAATAATATTTTAATTTTATATCTTGGTTCATTAAAACTCAGTGTTGCATGAAACACCAGATACCGAAGAAATTAAATTATTTAAAAAGAAATAATTTATAAAAATATTGGGGTTTTACACTGGAGGTTTATCCATTGATGATAAAAAAATTATTAATCATTGAATAATGTATAAATATTATTGTGAAATTAAATAAACAATTCATGTTTAGAAAATCCAGGATTAAAGAAATTAAAAATTAATGAAAAATTACTTCAATAAAGGAAAAGTAAATGAAAAGACAATTGGAATTGAAATTAAGGATTTGAATTGAACCAAAAAATTACTCATGGTTAGTAATCTAAAATCCTCAGAACAAAATTATATAAATATAATAAATAAAAAAACAATTATTAAAATGGAAAAAAAAGTTGGCCTAAAATAAACAAGGGATAATGTTTAGAAGAAAGAAAATAAAACATGGTTTTCCTCACACCATGCCTCCATTGAAAAATTTATAGGCCAAAAAAACTCATGGTGTGTAAAGTTTTCACTCCATGAGTCCTATTTAAATAAATTATCCTTCTAGTCATTCATGACATGTAAGATAATTCATTTTGTGAACTCATATCCAAAAAATTGTCCATAAATATTGTATCTCCTTGATTTCTTCTTGATTTCACAACTTGTATCTTTAGTGGGTTCAGACTTATAATATTTCAAATCATTTAATGTGTGAACGTTTTGTATGGAATTGAAATATTTGATTCATGGACTTCATTGGTTTCACAAGATATCATTTTTCTTGCAAGGGTTTGTGCTTGCGCAATTAACATATTTTTATTTTCTTTTATTTTTTGAATGTTATGTCTTGGAAAGATCTCAATTCCATCACCTAACCACATTTTATCCATTATATGATTATTATGTTTGGTAATAGTGGTTTTTAACCTTCTTAATACACAACCCATATTAATTTTTTTAAAAAATAATCATGAATGGTACATCCTATGAATCATGGACCACTTACCAAAGATCATGTGAAAAAGTCAACACATATCTCCTCAGTAGTAAACATACCACATTCCGTAGTAATGACCAGCCTAATAATTATTTAATTGAAAAATATGCAAATATATCAATTTTAGTGTAGGAAGCTATAAAATAGGCTTGTAAAAAGGCTCAATCCTAACAAGGTAATTTAGGAATTCTATGGTCTTAAGATGGATAAATGTACAAGAAAGTTTTATAATAAATGTATCAAAAAATTGTGTATCATACATTTTAATTGTAAATTTATTCAATTATATTTTAACACCCCAATCTTCCACGGTATACATCTCTTTGAATAATACAATAGCGTGTGTTGTACGCAACAATGAGTTCAAGTACACCACGACTTACCAAACTAGCCGTTCAAAAGAGGTTATAAATATAATTAACTAAATTGTAAATATTATATTATCCATATAATTTAAATCCATATTATGAGTTTCTAAGACATTATTTATAAACAAATTCATTTTTTTCAGATAAAAGAAGTATTTTTCAAAAAATGAAATTTTACCGCCTTTTAATGGCGAAGCCTTTTTAAAACAAATATTTGAAACTTTTATATATTCAATTTGACAAAATGAAATTCTTATTTAGATTCGGGACATAATAATCTAGTATCAATAATGTTTTGGTGTCTTTATGATAACATTCATATTTGGGTGAATAGTGAAAAATACTATATTTTAACTGAAAACAACTTTTTTAATCAAAATAATTTATATTGTTAAATTATAAATTTTAATGGTTTGGAAGTATAAATAGATTATATTTTTACAATTTAATCCAATGATGGTCATTTTAAGTAATTTCACCTTGAAATTGGACATAAACAAGTGTCAAACTTTTGATAGTTATTATTTCTTAAAAATACGCCTTTTGGTTTCGAAAGCGGGAATCAATTTTAAATTAATAAATGAAACTTTTATGTTTTGAATTTGGTAAAATAGAATTTATTTTTTGATTCAGAATAACGAAATTAGCCTAGGGTGAAATTTTGGTACTTTTCGGATAACTTTTATATTTTGATGAATAGTAAAAATTACTAAATTTTAATTAAAAACAACTTTTTTAATCGAAATAATTAATAGTAATAAATTATGAATTTTAGTGGTTTTAAATTATATTTAAAATATATTTTTACCATTTAATAAAATGTGGGTCATTGAACATAATTTCACATTTAAACCAGACATAAACAAGTGCCAATATTTTGATAGTTATTATCTCTTAAAAACACGATTTTTGTTTTAACAACGAGAATTAATTTTAAATTAATTTCTGCCACTTCTGTGTTTTGAATTTTGAAAAATGTATTCCATATTTGTAATCAGGATGTTCAAATTTTGTGAATAGGTAACTTTTATTTTTAGACATTTTGAATAATTACTGCGGTAAATATTTTATTTACCATGGTTAAGGGTAAATCAGGTAAATAAGGGTTAAAACAATAATATTATAATAATACTAAATTACCCTAAAACGTGTCCTAGACTTATTGTTTGATACATGTTCGATCATAGGCATCTTTGGGTTCATTTTGGGACCCCATGGAGCCACTTGTAGGTGATAGGGACACTTTATTTTAATTAAGTTAAAATGATTTCAAAAATGACACAAGCATATAGCTTTTAGAAAAACAATTTTTACATATGGTTATATACGTTGGATTTTAGACTATAAATATTAATTATAAAGATAAAAAGATTTAATACATAATTATATTTTATTTATAATTTTTAGACATTAAATAAGTTAATTTATTTATGACACAATGGTGATGCAGTAATTACCATAATAGTGAAAAATTAGAATAATTTACATTATAAATACCCGAATAAATATAATTTGAGACTTTTATTGAATTAAACTAATTTTATAGGTTACTATGACATATTAGGATTTATTTAATTATCTTTTTTCGAAGTAATCATTTTGTTATGTGTTTCTCAAAAATCAACTATTGAATAGTGTCAAAATAGACATAAAAGAGTTTTTAAAACAAATATTATATTATTAATTGATATTAAATTCCTAAAAATATAAGGTTCATCCAAGAGACTTATATCATGTTATTTTTATCATTAATGGACCACTTGGGGGTCTCTTGGATGTATATGGTAAGTTTATTAACCATATTATATAAACATACAAAGAGACATTGTAAAAGTCAAACTAATTAACTAAGAGTTAATACTTAAAGATAAGGTTAATATAATGACCCAAACCTGTATAAATTCTATTGGTTGGGTGGTTTTCGACCAATACCCACATTAAACTTTAAATAATCAACTTTGGAGCCATTATAAACCGAATATGAATTTATTATAAATTAATATTTCTAGCTTTTCCAAAGGTGCCCCTCACCCCTCTTATAAAAGGGAACTCCTACTTCTCATTTCTTCACACCTTAAAAGCCTTTTGGTTCGGCCAAAACCTGCCCAAATACACTCTAAACTTCCATAAATACAATCTAGAGGCCTTAGTTTGATCAGAAAGCCATCCTAAGGATCCCTTTTGATCAAATAAAAAGGAAGAACCTGAAGAAGAGTTAATGTTTTCACCACCCCTTTTCAAGTTCCTTACTTCTTCCACTTCTTCATTCTTTGTTATTACCATTATAAAATAATAACTCCAGTATCATATGCATACTGTGATGTTATTATAAATATGGTACAACCATATTCAGTATTCTATCCATCCTTTGAATAACATGTCACCATACGTGCGTACGTACGGCTTACCGTCTCCACGTCGTGGTGTAATTGTTATTCAATATATTATTATTTGGATGAGTATAATAATGATGTGTAACTCATGTAAATAATAAATATATCATGATAATGATTCTTTATATATGATATACCATCCAATTATATATTATTTTAATATCAAAAGAATGATATTGTCGCTCGTGCGTACGTACGGACTACCGTCTCCACGAACGTGATGAGATTCATTCTCCATCATATCCATTCAAGTATAATTATAATTTGATGATTTAAAAATAGTATCTAAGGACTTGATATCATTATGGATATGAATAATGTACATCCCATTAATAACGGATATGGCTCACATAACAAAGAATATAAAGTAAAATGAACCCGTTAACACCCGGAAAGATGATAATTCTAAGATATTATTAAAAAATCAATGTTAAAAGATCATATATGATATCATATTAAAGTAAATTATTCTTTTATAATTCAATAACAATTATTTCACAATTATACAGGAGGTTAAACTACCTTCGACCAAGGAAAAAGTACAAAGTAAGGGGTTTCTAATCTCAATTTTAATTTCGTGAGATTTCCATTATTCACCACTTATTTATTACATGTGGTGTCTGTAATGCTCATGATTGTATTCATTGTGTAATATACTCTAATTTATGGATATTTAAATCATCATTGTATGATCCTTCTTTCATGGGTGTATGTTTCGTATGTTACCAAATTGATAAGGGAATTTGATATTTCAATTTCCACTCATTTGGCTTTACGCATATTTCATTGATTATATTACTCCAAGATTATGTGTGGAATCACTATTCATTTTATTATGTCATAATTTCCACTCCCCTTCCTGTGGACATACTTTTTATACACATAATCTCTCTATTTATAATTTCTCAAGTCATCGATATGAATTTGATAAGAGTAATTTTAACTCATTCTCCATTTGTTGAGTTAAACATCCAATTCATTGGTGTTGTTTTTACAAGATTATGTGTGAATATCCTTTGATTGTTTTACACTAAATATCCAATCATATTTAGTATATTTATATTTTTCACACATAACTATGTTGTTGATTTATCCTTTACCTAAGGATACGACCTTTATGAGAGATTTCATCTCAATTTACATTCCATTGAGACTTTTTTGTTGTTATACACCAAATCACTTTTATGTGGTGTATATAATGTACTTTGACATAGTATATCATGAATTCCTTTATTCTCATGATATTACAATGTTTTTATTACCTCAATTATTTGTATTCAAGTGTCTCTCTTTTGGTTAGAAACTCTAACTAAAATACCATTTTTAAATGTTTTAAAGACTTATTCTTCTAAATCTTGCTCATTAATGTCTATGTTTTAAAAATGGTTTTAAGGATTTATTTATATGGGCATTAAAGTTTTAAAATTAAAACTCCTTTTAAAAGTTTCAAATTGGTATGGGACACTTTTATTCAAAAATCTATTTTTAAATGGCTTCTTGACAAAAAGTGTGACTTTTAAATGATTTCAAGAAAAAGGGGGATATTTCTATCAAATAGTTTTGATGATTATTTTCTTCTATGTCAACATCCTTCATTATTCTTGATTGAGGTTAATGTGATACAATACAATCTTCCATATTGTATCGAATGAGTTATGTTTGACTGTGGATGTGCTATTTTTATACCATTCATGGTTTGTGGTTAAAGTATTGACATTTCGTATGCTAGTTTTAATACAAATGTTTATGTTATGTTTAAACCAATTCATATGAGGAATGCATTGGACTTAATAAGTGACGGGTGGAGCTCGCTATAGCTCCTAGATGCATCGATAGGTCTCATGAGACAAACTAGTGTCTTGGAACAAGGCCTTGGAAAAATCTTATTTGTAGTCTTGGCACGAGGCCTTGGCTATGTGGTTATGATAGTCTGGAATTATGCATTATATCATTATGAAAGTGGTTATTGATATTGCATGTGATCATTCAACTAGTGGAATATCCATGTGAGTAATTAAATGTCATTATTTCATTTTACCTTTGCCATTTTATGCTGAAGTTCAAGTTTAAAAGGCTTTTGTTTTAGTTATAAATTGCTTTAAGTGTTTATGCTTATCTATGAAAGCTTATGCTATAATGTTATCCTTACTGAGCATCTAAGCTCACCCCTTTCAATGTTTTATTTTTCCCAGGATTATGAAGAAGTAATTTATGAATGACCTGCAGGGATAATATGAGGGGATTTGAAGACAAGATGTTTTTTTATGATGTAATGAGTGTATCTAGTGTTTCCAAGGCTACTAAACTAATCGGTATTTCGAGACTTGATCTTTCTTGTGATCATGCCAATGTTATGTAATAATTCACCGACTCTTGGTGACTGGGGTCGGGACGTTACAGTTGGTATTAGAGGAATTTTAGTACAAACCTTGGAAGCTAGATTTAGATAAACTCTGATTAGAGCACGTAGAATTAATATTAACATTGAGGATTAGTATAGAATAACTTCCTAGAATTTTGGTATTGTAGAGATTTTGTGAGTTTTCCAAGAAATACATACCTTTATGGATATGAGCAGGTAGAGGTGGCTCTGGCACAGATGAACCTAGGGGTAAAACCCGAAAACACCGCTTTGAGCTAGACTCGAATGGGAACTGGTGAATGACAACGGGCCTTGCTTCACTCTTGGTTACGACACTCCCGGGGGATATGCTTAGGATAATTTACAATTTCTTTACAAACCTATTTAAAGTAATATATATATAAGATGAGAGTAAATGACCTTGGTTAATCTTAATGTGTTTCAAATTGAGAATATGGTGACATGTTAATCTCTAAATGATTTTATGACTACTGTTACTCACACAATGCTTTCTGGTTTTAGTCAATGGCTAGATTCCAAGGAAGTCATAGTGACTTTGAGAATGATGTACAAGGTGGGAACGGTGGTGGAAATGAGCAACAAAATGGAATTTTGATAGGTGTAAAAGATATCATATTTATGCCAAATCAGTTTTCCAAAAATATGATCAACAACATATATATTAACCAACTCCCGGACTCAACAAAGAAGAGAAAGGTGATGAATGATAAGAGCTCCAGTAGTGGAGACCATGGAGAAAGAAATCCTAAATTTTCATCATGTAGGAAATGTGGAATGAGACACCCAGGAAAGTGTCTCAATGGGACAAAGAAATGCTTTACGTGCGGGAAGGAAGGACATAAAGTGAAGAACTGCCGAAGAAAAATGAAGAGTACTATGGAAGAAGATAAAAATGGTCCCAAGAATCCATTTACAGTCATTTTCCGTAAATGTAGGGGACCTGGCCATTACCCGAGTGAATTTCCTATTCTATAGGATATTTTCTTGGTCAAAGAAGAAGCTATGTGGAAATAAATGGTTGGAGAAATGTTTAAAAAGTATTAGCTCTCCTTGTTGATGGTTTTACTTTGGAATAATTTTCTCTTGTATTTGTAACCCCGCAGTTTTCCATGTGAGAATGATTTTTGAGGAAGAATTGTCTTTTCTCTTGGGGATATAGGTATAAATAACTATTTGGTTTTATATGATCATTGGGGTTTGAGAGAATTATAAATTATTATAATTTGGGATGAAAATGCAAGGTAAGAGATAACATTTGTGGTTAAATTATGTTATGGTTATTTTGAGGAATTTATCTCATTTTGGTAATGTTATAAAATATAGTTTTTGAAAAAGGACAACATGTAGACTGTGTGACAACCCGTCGCGTCGGACAAAGCTGTGGGAATCGAACCCAGAACCAAAGTGCGATTGGGATTTATCGCCTACCACAGGACTAAGTGAAGTCCCTGGTTAGTGTAACTATTTTCTTTAGTTAAATGATTTTATTGATCAATAATATGTTGATTTGGGTTCTTATATCTTATCAAATGATTACCATTAGTATAGTAAAATGATTTGGTGATTAAGTGATAGATGTTATTTTGGAAGTTGTTCGCTTTGTGGTGAACACTATATGCCCAAGTAAAATAGAATAGTATGGGATTTCATTTGTGGAGTAATGGTGTATTTTTATCTATGTTTTTATTATGGATTTATAGTGATTTCGGTTGTTTATGGAAATGATTAGGTTAATTACTTTTAAGTATGTGACTTTAAGAGTATTTCATGTCATTTGGAGATACAATTTAACGTGGAAGACTACATTCTTATAAGTTTTGAGTTTCAATATTAGTTTGGATTATATTGAAGGATTTTAAGGACAATTGATTATTGAATGGTATTTATTTAACTTTGGGGTATTGTTGGTTTAATTTTGGAAATTAAGATTAGTGTTTATTTCTCTCTAGGAATATTCTTTCGGGGGATCATTAGATCTTTTACTAACCATTTTGGTTTTGATTAATCTCTAAAGACAATGTAAATATATAGTTCATCCTGCATGGATCATGTGATTCTATAGAAGTTTATTCTAGCTCTTACAATGTGACCAAGTCTTCTTGAATACCCATCGTTTAAAAAAAATGAGTTAGTGGTGGAAATTTATTAAAGGATGAAACTCTACTTAAAATGTAAGTATATATCTTTATATTCTTAGTCAATATCATAAATGAATTCCTCATCCTTATGTAATGTAACTTAAAACAAAAAAAAATGTTGTCCGTTTACTTTCCTGCTAGGAGACTAATGGTCGTTTGTCCCAACACAAGTGTGTGGTTTTCTTATTGTTAACTTTCTCCTGATCATGATTTCTATCCCTCTCTATCAGAACTTGACACTTAGTTTATCATCCATATCCATGTTTTCCTACATGGAATCCGAGTATGGGTTATCATGGTTGACCTTTATACCTCTCTTTATTTCATTTAAAGTGATAGTTTTATTGACTCTTTTTCCGATATGGGACTTTCCATTCTCAGGCCGAATTTTTAAAATTGCGAGGATGTAATTTATTGAAGGAGGGGTGAATGTAACACCCCAATCTTCCACGGTATACATCTATTTGAATAATACAATAGCATGTGTTGTACGCAACACTGAGTTCAAGTACACCACGACTTACCAAACTAGCCGTTCAAAAGAGGTTATGAATAGTATTAACTAAATTTTAAATATTTTATTATCCCTATAATTTTAATCCATATTATGAGTTTCTAAGACATGATTTATAAACAAATTCATTTTTTTCAGATGAAAGAAGTATTTTTCAAAAAATGAAATTTTACCGCCTTTTAATGGCGAAGCCTTTTTAAAAAAAATATTTGAAACTTTTATATATTCAATTTTACAAAATGAAATTCTTCTTTAGAATCGGGACATAATAATCTAGTATCAATAATGTTTTGGTGTCTTTCTGATAACTTTCATATTTGGGTGAATAGTGAAAAATACTACATTTTAACTGAAAACAACTTTTTTAATCAAAATAATTTATATTGTTAAATTATACATTTTAATGGTTTGGAAGTATAAATAGATTATATTTTTAAAATTTAATCCAATGATGGCCATTTTAAGTAATTTCACCTTGAAATTGGACATAAACAAGTGTCAAACTTTTGATAGTTATTATTTCTTAAAAATACGCCTTTTGGTTTCGAAAGCGGGAATCAATTTTAAATTAATAAATGAAACTTTTATGTTTTGAATTTGGTAAAATATACTTTATTTTTTGATTCGGAATAACGAAATTAGCCCAGGGTGAAATTTTGGTACTTTTCGGATAACTTTTATATTTTGATGAATAGTAAAAATTACTAATTTTTAATTAAAAACAAATTTTTTAATCGAAATAATTAATAGTGATAAATTATGAATTTTAGTGGTTTTAAATTATATTTAAAATATATTTTTACCATGTAACAAAATGTGGGTCATTAAACATAATTTCACATTTAAACCAGACATAACCAAGTGCCAATCTTTTGATAGTTATTATCTCTTAAAAACACGATTTTTGTTTTAACAACAGGAATTAATTTTAAATAAATTTCTGCCACTTCTGTGTTTTGAATTTGGAAAAATGGATTCCATATTTGGAATCAGGATGTTCATATTTTGTGAATAGGTAACTTTTATTTTTAGACATTTTGAATAATTATTGCGGTAAATATTTTATTTACCATGGTTAAGGGTAAATCTGGTAAATAAGGGTTAAAACAATAATATTATAATAATACTAAATTACCCTAAAACATGTCCTAGACTTATTGGTTGATACATGTTCGACCATAGGCATCTTTGGGTCGATTTTGGGACCCCATGGAGCCACTTGTAGGTGATAGGGACACTTTATTTTAATTAAGATAAAATGATTTCAAAAATGACACAAGCATATAGCTTTTAGAAAAACAATTTTTACATATGGTTATATACGTTGGATTTTAGACTATAAATATTAATTAAAAAGATAAAAATATTTACTACATAATTTTATTTTATTTATAATTTTTAGACATTAAATAAGTTAATTTATTTATGACACAATGGTGATGCAGTAATTACCATAATATTGAAAAATTAGAATAATTTACATTATAAATACCCAAATAAATATAATATTAGACTTTTATTGAATTAAACTAATTTTATAGGTTACTATGACATATTAGGATTTATTTAATTAACTTTTTTGGAAGTAATCATTCTGATATGTGTTTCTCAAAAATCAACTATTGAATAGTGTCAAAATTGACATAAAAGAGTTTTTAAAACAAATATTATATTATCAATTGATATTAAATTCCTAAAAATATAAGGTTAGTCCAAGAGACATATATCATGTTAGGTGTATCATTAATGGACCACTTTGGGGTCTCTTTGATTTATATGGTATGTTTATTAACCTTATAATATAAACATACAAAGAGACATTGTAAAAGTGAAACTCATTAACTAAGAGTTAATACTTAAAGATAAGGTTAATATAATGACCCAAACCTGTATAAATTGTTTTTGTGGAGTGTTTTTCGACCCATACCCACCTTAAAATTTAAATAATCAACTTTTGAGCCATTAGAAACCGAATATGAATTTATTATAAATTAATATTTCTAGTTTTTCCAAAGGTGCCCCTCACCCCTCTTATAAAAGGGAACTTCTCCTTCTCATTTCTTCACACCTTAAAAGCCTTTTGGTTCGGCCAACCCCTGCCCAAATACTCTCTAAACTTCCCTCACTACAACCTAGAGGCATTAGTTTGATCAGAAAGCCATCCTATGGAGCCCTTTTGATCAAATAAAAAGGAAGAACCCGAAGAAGAGGTAATGTTTTCACCACCCCTTTTCAAGTTCCTTTCTTCTTACACTTCTTCATTCTTTGTTATTACCATTATAAAATAATAACTCCAGTATAATATGAATAATGTTATGTTATTATAAATATGGTACAACCATATTCAGTATTCTATCCATCCTTTAAATAACATGTCACCATACGTGCGTACGTACGACTTACCGTCTCCACGTCGTGGTGTAATTGTTATTCAATATATTATTATTTGTATGGGAATAATAATGATGTGTAACTCATGTAAATAATAAATATAACATGATAATGATTCTGTATATATGATATACCATCCAATTATATATTATTTTAATATCAAAAGAATGATATTGTCGCTCGTGCGTACGTACGGACTACCGTCTCCATGAACGTGATGAGATTCATTCTCCATCATATCCATTCAAGTATAATTATAATTTGATGATTTAAAAATAGTATCTAAGGACTTGATATCATTATGGATATGAATAATTTACATCCCATTAAT
This sequence comes from Viscum album, assembly GCA_963277665.1. Taxonomy (NCBI): domain Eukaryota; kingdom Viridiplantae; phylum Streptophyta; class Magnoliopsida; order Santalales; family Viscaceae; genus Viscum; species Viscum album. Next base: position 32,301 of record CAUJRU010002908.1, on the reverse strand, counting down.
AACGGATATGGCTCACATAACAAAGAATATAAAGTAAAATGAACCCGTTAACACCCGAAAAGACGATAATTCTAAGATATTATAAAAAATCAATGTTAAAAGATCATATATGATGTCATATTAAAGTAAATGATTATTGTATAATTAAATAACAATTATTTCACAATTATACGGGAGGTTAAACTACCTTCGACCAAGGAAGAAGTACAAAGTAAGGGGTTTCTAATCTCACTTTTAATTTCGTGAGATTTCCATTATTCACCACTTATTTATTGCATGTGGTGTGTGTACTGCCCATGATTGTATTCATTGTGTAATATACTCTAATTTATGGATATTTACATAATCATTGTATGATCCTTCTTTCATGGGTGTATGTTTCATAAGTTACCAAATTGATAAGGGAATTTGATATTTCAATTTCCACTCATTCGGCTTTACGCATATTTCATTGATTATATTACTCCAAGATTATGTGTGGAATCACTATTCATTTGATTATGTCATAATTTCCACTCCCCTTCCTGTGGAAATACTTTTGATACACATAATCACTCCATTTATAATTTCTCAAGTCATCTATATGAATTTGATAAGAGTAATTTTAACTCATTCTCCATTTGTTGAGTTAAACATCCAATTCATTGGTGTTGTTTTTACAAGATTATGTGTGAATGTCCTTTGATTGCTTTACACTAAATATCCAATCATATTTAGTGTATTTATATTTTTCACACATAACTATGTCTTTGATTTATCCTTTACCTAAGGATACGGCCTTTATGAGATATTTCATCTCAATTTACATTCTATTGAGACTTTTTTGTTGTCATAAACCAAATCCCTTTTATGTGGTGTATATAATGTACTTTGACATAGTATATCATGAATTCCTTTATTCTCATGATATTACAATGTTTTGATTACCTGAATTATTTGTATTCAAGTGTCTCTCTTTTGGTTAGAAACTCTAACTAAAATACCATTTTTAAATGTTTTAAAGACTTATTCTTCTAAATCTTGCTCATTAATGTCCATGTTTTAAAAATGGTTTTAAGGATTTATTTATATGGGCATTAAAGTTTTAAAATTAAAACTCCTTTTAAAAGTTTCAAAGTGGTATGGGACAATTTGATTCAAAAATATATTTTTAAATGGCTTCTTGACTAAAAGTGTGACTTTTAAATGATTTCAAGAAAAAGGGGGATATTTCTCTCAAATAGTTTTGATGATTATTTTCATCTATGTCAAAATCCTTCACTATTCCTGATTGAGGTTAATGTGATACAATACAATCTTCCATATTGTATCGAATGAGTTATGTTTGACTGTGGATGTGCTATTTTTATACCATTCATGGTTTGTGGTTAAAGTATTGACATTTCGTATGCTAGTTTTAATACGAATGTTTATGTTATGTTTAAACCTATTCATATGAGGAATGCATTTGACTTAATAAGTGACGGGTGGAGCCCACTATAGCTCCTCGATGCATCGGTAGGTCTCATGAGACAAACTAGTGTCTTGGCACAAGGACTTGGCAAAATCTTATTTGTAGTCTTGGCACGAGGCCTTGGCTATGTGGTTATGATAGTCTGGCATTATTCATTCCATTATTATGAAAGTGGTTATTGATATTGCATGTGATCATTCAACTAATAGAATATCCATGTGAGTAAGTAAATGACATTATTTCATTTTAACTTTGCCATTTTATGCTAAAGTTCATGTTTAAAAGGCTTTTGTTTTAGTTATAAATTTCTTTAAGTGTTTATGCTTATCTATGAAAGCTTCTGCTATAATGTTATCCTTACTGAGCATCTGAGCTCACCCCTTTCAATGTTTTATTTTTCCCAGGATTATGAAGAAGTAATTTATGAATGACCTACAGGGATAGTATGAGGGGATTTGAAGAAAAGATGTTTTTTTATGATGTAATGAATGTATCTAGTGTTTCCAAGGCTACTAAACTAATCGGTCTTTCGAGACTTGATCTTTCTTGTGATCTTGCCAATGTTATGTAATAATGCACCGACTCTGGGTAACTGGGGTCAGGGCATTACATATATCCTTGATAATATTCCAACGAAATTTTTTATATGTCTATATGCCCCATGTATATTTTAAGACAAATGCTTAGAGGAGAATAGTAAAATGTAGGTCAAGAATCCACTTGGTAATAAGAATAAAAATATAGTGAAATCACTCAGGGAATAATAACTAGTAAGAGTCAATGAAAAACACTTCCAAGATTTATAATCATAAATAAATTACTAAAATTAGTAATTATGATAAAATTATAAGTATGAATAAAAAAGGATTTCAACATTCTCTAACAAATTTTTTATTTTATTTAAATGAGAGTAATGTGATTTCAAGTTAAAGTACAATGTCAAGGAAAGTGTCTCCTAGAATAATGAAAACAAGAAATAATCTAAGTGTAAATATAATAAATCTCAATAAAGACTCACCCATAATTAAAATTATATAGTGTTTGAACTATTTTGGAAGAAAAAATGGGAGATATATCAATAGTAGCATATATAGATTATAGATTGAAATGATTAATTTAAAGTTTGGAATCTATATCTCCACATAATTAAGGTTATTCCATATGAAAAAATATGGATTTTAAAGGAACACTTTGGTTCCTGATTTTTTAAAAAAAAAACATACCTACACAAGATAATATTTTATAAAAAAAGATGACCAAAAAGAAATTAGTAAGATAGAAAATGAACATAGTAGTATGAAATGAAGAGTATTTCATATCAGAGTGGGTGGAGTAAAGTAAAATATAGAAACAAAATAACTACGAACAAGAATATGTAAAAGGAATGAAAAATCTCATCAATGAAGTTGAACAAAAATATGGGTTTCCTTCGATAAAGAGATAACAAGAAATCACCAGCAAGATATATATACAAGGATCAAGTAGAAGGTTCCTTTGCCTTATCTATCCTATGCCTATTTTTGGAACTAGTAGTTTTATCCTTGAGTTCATGTGGGAACTTGGTGCAGCTTACCATCTTTGGAATGGGTCGAACGAAGATCTCATGTGAATTCTATAGTGACTATAAAAGTCATAGAAGGGAATCCTATATAGTAAAAAGATGAAGCTCTTGAATTCATCCTTTTATTATACCCACTTGAGGAAGTACCTCACATGGGATTCCATATGCTACAATAATAGACACATTGGTAACCATGGGAGATGCAGTAGTGTGAAAAATAGCTAAAAGAATCCTTAAGTCCATAAGATAATATAATAAATCCATGTAATCAAAAATAAAATACTATCCATTAGATAAAATAAATCATACAATTGGGATTACGAGATATAGGAAGTAAACAATACACCAAATATAGAGTACAATAAGGGGGGGATACATGGATAAGACTAGACAGTGTGGTTCAGATCACCATAATTAACATCATATAACCCCCCAAACAATGGGTATCTAAATCATCCATACTATCTCTATGGAATCTATAGAGATGGGGACAGTTGGATCAAATTATATAGAAGGTGTTGCAGTGCCGGATGTTGGCTTGGTTATGATAGATGGAGGGGAGATATATGTACAAGGGATGAAAATATGGAATATAGATTAATGAATGAAACCTCTTATAAGGAAACTAAGTCAAGTCCATTACCCCATCGATCATACTCCGCTAAGAATTCATATTGGGTAGTAGGGTTTGTTTTCTCTTGGGGAAGGTTGATAGGGGTAGACAATGATGTGGTAATTTTAGGAGATGGATATTTGGTATAAGGTGGTTGGTGGGTAGTTGTAGTGTCTAGTGGAGGGGTATGGATGTTAATATGGTATGGGGTTAGTGAAGGGGATGCTGATATATAGATGAAGTTTCCTTGGTTCATTATAATGCATTGGAGAACAACTTAGATGTTTGAGGGTAATGGTGGGGTATGTACAGTGGTAGAAAGTGTAGTGGTGCGCGGTGGATCAGTGCTTGAAGTTGTTGTTGGGGAAAGGTCAGTAGAGATAGTTGCCTTATAAGTTATATTAGGCAAGGATAAATCATAATTATCAAGGTCCTCATTATCATACTCGACATACTAAGGGGACCACTGATTATTCCTCCTGATATTCTTGAATAAACCAAAATTTTAGAGTATTAACAGGTCAATAAACTCTATATTCCCAAGAGATTAAAGTGAATTTAAGGAAAACAAATTATGATATTATCCGAGATATGGGTGATTAATCTACCTCCCATAAAGGGACCATGATCCCTCCATGTATGGGACTCATGGTAGAGTGAAAACCTGTGAGTCATGTTAGCATAAGGGATACCCATATCACAGTCTAAGATGAAAAACCCCATCTGACTGATTCTCCCATGAGCATCTCCTCTAAATGGATAACAATGGGTGAGATCTTGATACACTATCTATGAGGAGGTATTCCACAACTGGGTGCTCTTTTCTGTTTACAGAAAATGAGGATCTTGGAAAATCAATTCATATGTCCTTAGAGTGTATTCTTTATTCGGATCAATTAAAAAAGAAAATATATGTATAATAAGAAATGAAAGAAACAATGTATATACCCATCCTGACACTAAAATCACTTAAATAGAGATCCCAATACTAGTCACAAAGGCGGAAGGTGATATGAGTGACCTAGATCTCCAATGTGGCCAAGAACTCAAGGAAAAACACCCAGTACATATCCTTACGTACCTTGGTGGTTCTTGATAGGTGAATCTATCCAATAAGCTCAAATAACTCCTCGTGAATATTTATTTTCTTGAGAATGGTTATTTTTAGGTTATTGTTGATCCACATGGGATTTCCCTGATGTTTGACCAAGAAAACATGTTGTACAAATTCAAAAAAACGAAGGCAAGGGTGCATGTCTGGGTATGGGAAGTTCCCTATGACTAGATGGAGGGGGATTTGGAATAATCATAGGTAGTGGGAGTGAAAAAATTTGATTTTAATGAGTAAGGGGAGTGATATATAGGTGGTAGGGCAGAGTATACACTAGATGTTTTGGTGGAGTTTGGTCATTATGCTGGGTCGCATGCTTGATGCATTTTTTCCAGACCATGACTTCATGAGGCACTAGGTTGGGAAGGTAGTGAAATGAACTAGAGGTTGGTTTTTGGGAGAGAGAGGATGAGGTAGTGAGGAGGGAGTTAGGTGGTGTGCACATGATGAGAGTAGAGGATGGTGGTCTGGGGTGAAGCATGTGGAGGAGGGGAAATGAATGGGCGTATCCTATAAACCCTAGTTTCATGACTTTTAAATATGAACAACATGTTTCATGTCAAGTATAATATTCACAATGTGTAAAAATGTGGAAATTATATTTTCCCAGCCCAGACATATTAAATCCATGCAAATTTTACATGATGTAAAAAGTTTCATTTGTGTATATTTTTGAAAAAAACCTCTAACACATCTCCAGTTTTGTTAAAGATTCATAAAATAGAAAATCTAATCTAACCTATTAAACATATTCTGAGTTTCCTCTCAGTAAGTGATTTGTTTAACATTGAGATAAAGAATTTGTTCTACTCATGTGAATTTTTAATAAAGAAAATACCCATCATGAAATGTTTCTAGATAAAATTTTAATTATTGACCATTGAACATAATGAGTGGTCATTCACATTTTTTTTTTCAATAATCCCATAGGTAAAAGATTTGAAAACATTTAATGGACCGGATCATCAAGATTTAAATTTTATAAGGAAAATATTCATATGAGAATTAAAGAGTAGAACCTTATCCGATAATGTGAATACCCAATGTGACCTTGGTCGGTTATTTTATTTCATTTTTTTCTCTTTATAAATTCTTGAATTTTCATAAGTTTTCTTTATAATCTCTTTAAGCTCATCCATTTTTAGTAATCATTTTTATCGACTTTTTTATCATGTAAGACTACATTTTTTTCATTTCCCAATAACATCAATGTTCTAACTCTATCAGTATATAAAAGAGATTCACATAAACAAGTCAGGATAGTGTAATTCCAATGGGTGTTTTATACACTGTATGATACCCCGAAAGCGAGTCAGGCAATTTAAAACTCCAATCATACCTACTTGTGCTCACCATATTTTAGATATTTTTATAATCTCATGATTAGACAATTAATCATTACCAATAGTATAAGGGTACTAGGGAGTTACAGTGTAATAAAAAATCCAATGTTTTTCAAGGTCTTTAATGAAAATATATGTAAATTTCATTCCCTGATCACTAATGAGTAATCATGGAAATATAAAATTGGAGAAAAAATTTTTCCTTAGAAAATTCATGACCATTATGGTTATGTCATGGGTTGTGGGTTCGACTTATACACACATTTAGATGTAGTCCACAACCAATATAAAGCATTACTTTATATAATAATTAGGTAATGGGTCCATGAAATAAATTCCCTAAAATTAAAGATTTTGAATTCAATTATAGGGTTCTAGGATAATTCATTTCGTTTTCCAATGGCTCCCATCTTCTAGAATGGATCAAAACTATATAGAAATCTCCTCACATCCCAATGGAGTGTGAGACATAATAATACACTCTATTTGATTCTTTCCAAGGTGGGTTAAGGCTCATTATGTCCTCCATCAAGTGACATGTGACTCATTTCTAGATGTTTTTAATTTCGTTATCTGGGATGCAACAACACATCAATTAATTCGAACATTTTTTAAATGATAGAGGATCATCCCAGTAATACCATGAAGCGTTGACCAAGAACTTCTTCCACTATTGATAAGAGAAGAGTGGGTATATATATCCCATGGAAATATATTTCACAATATCATAAATCCATGGCCATATTTTAATATTTAAATTGAATAGTGTTTCTTCTAGAAAATCATCCTCAATATTCATATTTTCATGATCCTTAAGAACCAACAATGGATGTATACATAATTGGTCAATAATGAAATTTTCAATCCCTTTTGTGTCTTTTTTGAAATTTTAATGTTATTATAACAATAGGATATAACCTATTAGATTTGGTTTGACATCTTTTTTTCTAAACAATTATTTCAGTGAAACATGATCTTTATACACCAGCATTTTAAATTGCACAGGGTATGAGAAAAACCGATCAAAAAGAAAATAACAATGCCAATATCACCTTTTATTTAGCAATATAATTTACATGACCATCATTCACGGTGTGTTTGAAATAATTTATGGGTAATAATATTTAACCAACCCACTATCATAAAAAAGATCTCATAGTGAAATCGTTTATGTAAGACATCAATTTTAAATGCTTATCCTAATCTGGGGAAACTGTAATAGGATTGGTTCAAAGGATATGTTTCACAGTGGTGAATTCCCACTGATATTATTCAATGAAATTGAATGGTTTTTCCTTTGACAATAGGTGTGTTAGTGGGTGGGATATTCTTTCAAAATTTTCGACACAACAATGATAAAATCCCACAAGTCCCATAAAACTTCTTATATATTTAATTGTTGTGGTTTCTAGTAAATCATTAATCACCTTAAACATTGTAGGATAAACTTCAATACAATATTTTGATATTTTATATCTTATTACTATTCCTCCTTGGACCATAAAATGTAATTTATACCACTTTAATACCATGAAATTCTCTTCACAAAGCTGCAAAACTAGGTCTAGATTACTTAGGTAGACTTTGAAAGATCGTCTATATATAGAGAAATAATCCATAAAAATATATTGAAAATACACCTTTATATGGTGAAAAATGTTTTTCATGAACCATTGAAATGCCTTTAGTGTGTTGCACATTACGAATGAAATTATTCTATAAGTGATGGTTTTGAAAGGATATTTAAATAGGGGTTTTTAAAAATATGTCGAGTTAACTAAAATTTGATTATGTCCCTAACATCCATCCAAAAAATAATAGTTTAATTCCTAGAATGTCTCTCCAACATATTATCAATGAATGGGAGAAGAAAAAGTATCTTTTAGAGTTTCCATGTTAAGATTATTTTATTCAACACATATTTCCATCCATTAATGATTAAAATTAAAATTAAATCATCTTCATTATTTTAAATAAGAGTCAAGATTCATTTCATAAAAAATAATTACAATGGGCTCACCCACTTTCTATTATAGGTGGGAAATATTATACCAGTTTCAAGATGATTTAATATTTACTTCTTATATACTTCCTTCATTGGTGGATTGAGTCACCTATGGGGCTGATGTTTTGGTTTGGCACCTTCCTATAATAAAATTATTTGGGTGCATATTATGGGAATGATCCAATTGATGGAATAAAATCCCAAATAAGTTGAAATATTTTTCCTTTTTAAGACGTAAATTGGTCTATCTTATTATAATTGATTCATTTGTGAACTGATGATAACTGGTAGTGCTATCATAGTTTCTAAGAATGAGTAATTCAATGTTTTTGGTAGAGTTTATAATTCTAACATGGGTTGATTGATGACTGAAATAATGGTTAGTGAAATGGAATACCTCATCAGAGGTCAATGTAATCCATTTTCACATAATCAATAAATACATCTTTATTTTGAGACAAGGGCTCTCTGTCATCCTCAAAAGTCATGTAATAATATTATTCATGGGTAAGAAATATAGACTATCAATAAAATGAATATCCGCTTTATCTATCATATTTCACTAAATTGAAAACTACATGATCATCAAAAACCCTGAAAATTAACCTCCCCCGTTTAACATTAATAAATGCATTCCCAATGGGGAGTGATTATCTCTCTAAATTATTGGGGACATCTCATTCTTCCTCCTGATCCAAGATATTAAAATCAACTAGGAAAATGAATTTACTAAACATGAGTAAAATGTATTTAAGAATTCCTCAAGGGTACTTGAGTGACCAGTTATCTAGTTGAATTAAAACTCTTTTAGGTTTAAAATATTTATGTCTAAACTTTTTGAATACACTTATAGAAATGATACATATGTTGAGGTCGAAGAAGTATTTTTATAATTTTCACATTCTGATAGTGCAAATAATTTAGAAGATACTAAGGTCTCAAATATTTGGTGGGAGTTTCCACTTAATTATTGTAGAGAATTATTCATCTAAGGAAATTAATTCTAGGTATTCTATTTTTCTTATATTAAAGAGAAAATCCTTTAATATTTTTTCATATGTAGGTATCTAAGAGATGGCCACTCCAAAGAGGATATTGATGTATAACTGATTAAACATATCTTTTTCTTAATTTCCCTCTAATTTTACTTGTATCATTTTATATGAAAATGTAGTAGGGGGTTTTATGGTTGTGGTTACATATAATAATCCTCTTTTTCAGGATGGTCTTATACATGATCTTTTTTCATTTGGTTCAAATTCTAGATTTTGTTCTTGACCAACTATGTTTGCGGTATCATTTCGATATTTATGGATGATTATGGAATATGTTTTAGGTTATTATAGATCCTTTTCATCTCCTAATCATGGATTATAAAAATTCAGTGGGTTTCCACTCCTAATGCCCACATCTTTATCCTCTTTTCTCAAATGTGCTTTAGTATTACCAGGTGATGTACCTACTAATCCATCTGATGGAGTCTTAGAGATTTTCTGACTTGGGGCTCAATATTTAATATGGAGGCCCTATGATTCTGTATATCAATTTCCTATGTGATCCTCCAATAATATTACTTTAAAAAAATGTGGTGAGTATGTTTCCAATATTTTATTCTTGTGGTGGGAATGTTGTGGCTGCCTTGTTGGGGATTTCTAAAATTATTATTGGGGTGAAAATTATTGGGATCTATGGAGAAATGGTTTTTAAAGGAATTGTTGTTGAGGTTGAGGAGTTATATTATGAGGTAGGTACTAAGCTTATCCCTGTTTTTTGTTGTCTTTTGAGCACTTCTATATTGGTAGTAAACTTGTTTTTTTTCTATGGCTATTGAACCAATCTATGTTGATACTAAAGATGTCATTATTATTGGGGTTGCTAAAATTACTAGTTTTTACGATTGTATTTTAAATAATTAAAATAGGGATTTTAAGGCTCTTCCATTCATTCCCTATTTTCTAGATATGGGTAAATGCATACACACGTTTCACAGGAATAAATTTACACAACTGGGGTAGGAGGTGGATGTGGTAGTTAAGGTAGTTTAAAATTTTACAACTTCTTTGTGAAGGATTAAGCCTAGCCTTCAAGGAAAGTATAACCTTCGACCTGATGAATTCCACACCTAGGTGATCTATGATTGTGATTCCACTAAATGAAATTATGGTGAATTTAATGAAAATGTGATCTTTAAACTTCTAGAATATTGAGTATTATTTCAATATCAGTGTTGATGTCTAATAAAATGTGTGAAGATGGGTTGTGTCCTTAGTAAAATGTTTGTAGCTTTTGTAACACATTAATTCCTTGATGTGTGAATTTATGAGTGAGTTCCTTAAAGTAATCCCAAGATTCCAAAGCATACTCTTAATTTATCTAGAATAAGTTTTGGATATCATTTATGTGATTAAAAGTTAATATTGTTTGGAAATATTTGTCTAAAAATTTCGTAGCTTAATCATCCCAAGTCATAATGGACTTGGGAGGTTTGATTTTAAGTAAATCCTTATCTTTTTCATATAAGGAGAAATGGTCAAATCTTAGTTTTATCATGTCAGAAGATAAATTTTTTTTTCAAAGGTGTCTCAAACATATAGAAAAATTTAAATATAATCATGTGGATATTCATGTTGATGTACACTAAATTATCCCTGATTATGCATCATTTTAATGAGTTCAGGTTTTATTTTTGAGGTTTGTTCTTGGATCAGAGGATGTAAAATGCTGGGTTCAATAATACTAATGGATGGAAATCCAAATTCCATGATGATGTTTTCCTATAGTAACTTTCAATATCTCTATTATTTAGCTGGAACATAATGGAGATTTTGTGGGTTATGTAATGAAATATTTTTGTATTTAGCCATATTTTAGAAATTAAATGAAAACTGATATATTAAAATATCGAGTTTGAAAGAAATAAGTTTTTGAGCAGCATCAAGGATCCTTAAATGAGTTAGGGGAACCTATAATATATACTACCAAAATAAAAAATTTGTAGGAACTATTTATTGGGTTAAAAATGTAAAATGAACAGATAAAGTGAAAAGTTGGTCTATGGTAATTCTAGGTTCATACCAAAGGTCACTATTCCTAATCTAATACTAGTTTCCCAATAATAATACTAAAATTTTACTAGCCCATGATGTGTTATTGATTCTATATGGGTGTGGATTTTATTGGAATTTATATTTCACCAAGCTAAACGAGATAGAAAGGCATATCATAGAGGTAGTGTGGGGTCAAACCCACATGGAGAATCTGGAAAGTTGGTGACCTTATAATTAAAACCTAGTAAATATATTTCTCAAATAAATATCATATTTTTTTAAATTATTATGTAATTTGGTTTTAATTTAGGATAAAGAGAGGGATCACGGTAAATTTTGGGGCCTATGAAAAGGATATTTCTAGATCAATATTGGGATTTTCATATGGCTTATGTTGTAAAGAAGTGAAGAAGTCACGAATTGGTTTTGGTTCAACCAATTGTATCTACCCAATATAACAACTAATATTTGTTATAGAGGTATCCAACAACCCAGATGCATAAGGATTGGATTTTAGGCAGAATTCATCATAGGCTATTAGTACTATCCTTCTCAACTCCCACTATGTTTGGGTCCTTCTATGGAAATTCCCCATTTGAGAGTTTTGCAACAAAATGTGATTTATAATTGTTATTTAAACTAATTACTAGCTAAATGGTTACCCATTTTTATATATTTATTAGGTTTATTATAATCTTACTATAGAACCCTAACCCTATAATATTTTCTATGCATGATATTAATGGTATTAATAAAAGAGGAAAATGGAAACATGCTAGAAATATTAATTAAAATAATCCATATTTTGAAAATCCATGAATAAATATATTAAAAAATCAATCAAAAACATACACGAATAATGTAACAAGAAAGAACATGGAAATTGGAATAGAAATTATTGATTGGAATTGAAAAATCCATCAGATTACAAAAATCAATAAAAAATTCTCAGGATAGAAGTAAAGAAGAAGTAGAAATATTAAAATAGTAATGAAAATTGAGGAGAAGTATGTTTGGAAGAAAGCAAGGGATGAAGTATATAAGAAATAAAGTAAATACATACTTCCTCACTCTACACCTCCACTGAAATATTTGCAGGCCTATGGAATATGATGTTTTCACATCGTGAGTTATCTTTAAATGAATTATTATTTTAGATACTTATAAAATGTAAAATAACTAACTTTGTGAACTCATCTTCACAAAATTCTATCCAAATATTGTATCTCACTGATTTCTTTTAGATTTAATTCCCTGAAAATTTGGTGGGTTTGGAATTCAAATATTTAAACTCATGAAATTTGTATAGGATGTATAAGGAATTGGCCTGAGTGATTCATGGAAAGTACCAATTTCTTTAGTCATCCATTGACTTGTCATAGTTTGTGCTGAATCAATTCATTTCAAGAGTAGGGTTCATGACATGTAATGTATGAATTTTATAATTTTCCAACTTGTCCCATGTAGATGATTAAGCTCTTACATGCTGAAAAAAAACAAACAAACCCCAATGAATTATCACATAAAACATGAATAGGTCAAAAATAAATATATCCAATATATATGTTCATTTATCTTGTCAGGATTCTAGGGTGAATTGATTCTTTGAGTGAAAGTCTTGGGTGAAACATCTCCTCATTTAAAGGGGATCTCCATAGATTCATTTAGAAGAGAGGTGAACTGGTGTATATTTGGGTAAGGGTGATTTACCCTAGTTTTATTAGAAATGGGAGGAAGTGGTTCTACAAAACATTAATTGGTGTGTTTGACATTTGAGAAACTCAAATACCATCTCCTTTTAGTTACACTTGTATTAAATCTGAAATAAAATACCTAGGGGTTTTTAGGACTTGGAAGGGAGACTAGGGTGAGAAAATATTTGTGATATCTATCCATATTACAAAATGTGTAAATGGGGAGTCTAGAGGTCCTATTTAAATGCAAACTCAGGACCCTGGGAAAATGTGTTATCTCTCACTTGTGAGTCACATAAGTGTTATTTTTTCTTGAATTTCGAGTGCAAAGTATCACGTTATAGTGTGGTGACCTTGACTAGGAATTCATATAAAATCATCCACATAATAATCAGGCATTACTTCTTGAGGGCATGGGTGAATTTAAGATCAAATAATGAAACTTAAGTGATATATTGTATAAAAAATATACCCAACTTTCATTGACCCTAAATTTTGATCTGTAAGCCAATTTTGACTCTACAACTAGTGAAATCAAAACCTATAAAGTGAAAAATTCCATTGGATATGATATATATACCCTAGAAGGTTATTTTATAACATTAAAAGGTTCCCATAAGACCCTAAAAAATTGGGTTTTTGTCTTTGATGACCTTTTTTGTTTATAATGTGTAAACTCCAAAACATAATATTGAAGCGTAGTTCTCCCCCCACATCACTATATTGGGAGATTAGTTTGGGGAATCTACATCCCTCGGTGTGTGCGCGTTCATTCTGTTAATGTAAATACACTTTTCCTATCCATCAGGCATGAATATATGTTTGTATTCAAACTCAACATGTGTTATCTATGTGAGGATAGTATCATGGGATACCATAAAATCACATGAAATGAATATTTTGAAACTAACAATTATAATTACATGTATTGAAATTAGTATATTTTGAAACAATTTATAAATATTAAGGCTTATAGGATTTATCAATTAATCCTAGACCAAATTTAAAATGTGCATATAAAATTTCCAATATTTAAAGGCATTTTCATATTTGAATTATAGAAAATATCCATATGATCAATCTTGTATTTATAAATATAATATTAGTTGAAGGAAAAAAGTAAATATAGTGAGAGGTAATTTTAACTTATACTATTGAAAATATTAAGTCTGAATGTCATCTAAATATGTCAAACGAAGAATCTATCAATATTGTTATTGGCTATGTTTAATTTTAAATTAAATTGTGAAAAAAATCGGAATAAAGAAGACAATATACACTTCTATGATGCATTGTTTAATGTAAAGTTTAGAAGAGTCTGAATTACATGATTTTTTAGGTGATTAAATTTTCACAGTCAATGTATTTTGATTGAAGAATATGACATGTCCTTTGATTCTAGAGAATCATGGAGAGTAGAATAATTCCTTTTTCAATAATGAGTATAGAACACCAATTATAAACTATATGGGTCTAGTATAAAGAACCTTTCAAAAATATAGCATACTATTGGGAAATAGACTTTTGGTTAAGGATGTACCTTCCCTATCATGTTTGGTTTTTATTATATTTTATATCCATGTATTAGAATTTAACTGAATCCAACAAGGATGTAGTATCCCACATTGTTGTAAAATCATATAAATCCCATTTTTTATGTCCTATTTTATTAACTATTTTCATGTTTTGGGTTATATTGGGTATCATGGGATTGATATATTCATCTTAACTCGTGTAGATTTTCAAATTTCTAAAATGTACTTTAGTTGAGTTGGAGGAATTTAGTAAAATTGGTTCACATTGATTCACCTACATCTCAGTGTGGCTATACAATCTATTGAGACTAACATGTGATATTAGAGTGAAAGGTCATACCTCTCATTATATTTATCATTTACTAATTATTTTTAATTATTATACATTAATTAACTATTAGAATAAGTTTATGATCTACCTATCAATGCTAATATGGATTATTATTTAAAATCCATGAAAAATAGGATGATGAGAGAAGCTAAGAGGTTGATAAATTATTTATCTATAAATAAATCATATGAAGATTAAACACAAGTTTAATGTATTCAATTTCGATAAATTACTTGTATATATCTTCATAATTATCCTCTTCAAGAATCAATTTTATATTGTGAAGAGTAAGTTCTTCACTTAGTGTTTTTACTCTAAAATAAAGTATTTCATGAAGAAAATTACAATTTAATCCACAAATTTTACATTTCAGTTTATCAAGGTTCAAAAATATGATAATATATAGGTGGTGGAATTTATAGATGGAATGGATAAGGTGTTAGCTGAGAAGTTTCTAAAATATTGTGAAATCCTCAAATAATTTAATGTTAAGGATAAACTTACATTTTTTTATAAAAAAATTATTTACTAAATGAATAAGAATTCCAAAATATTATAAATGAGAAAAATGAGATGAGTATAGTCTTTGAGGAGAATATACTTTCCTTGGAATAAAATTATAATGCTACTATTGGTTATAATATTATTAATTAGAGGCCATGTCCAAAATAATAAAGTATATTGAAAATTATCTAGAAGAGAATAAAAAATTGATGAAGGTAATTTTGAGATGATGTAAATAGAATCAAAAGTAAAACTGATATAATTTGATGATGAGAAATATACTGTCAATATGAAGGGTCATGATCTAATAGTCAGAATGAGAAATCTTGAAGTGATAAAAGCTACATCTTCTTAAAGTATAGAGAGAATATATTATATCATCATAGATCTTAATAAAATTATTTATAATAAAACACATCATATTATTTTTTAAATAATTAATTTAATAAATTTATTGACATGCATATTTTAGGTTAAATGGAAAATGTTTTATTTTATTTCAAAAAATTTGATTGTACTAATTTTGCTCTAGAAGGGTGCAATTTACCTATCGAGGATAGCTCCCTCATGGGTAGATATGGGTTTCACCATAGTTTCCCATACAATTCATAGTTCCCCTAACCATAGATCATCTTCACATGTATCTCTATATTCCATCATATCTAGGATTTCTTCCATATTAATCCCAAGATCCTGCAACATGATTTGATTTTGGTACCTATGAATGTGGTGTTTCAATGTGGAGTTATCGGTAGGGTGTGGGATCTAGAGTTTCTTGTGAAATTCAAATGATCACTTCCTTACCCTATTATTACCTAATAGAAGAGATAGTCAAATGGTCCAGACTACGGTGAATTGAACTTTTTTAGAAAAAAATACCAACTTCTCATAGTTATGTACATTTAGTCGTATAAAATAAAATTTTGGAAGAATTGTGTTTATAGTAGTTGAAATGATGTGTTTAAAATCCCCTAAATTAGTAACTTAACTTTTGAACAGAGTTGTAAACATATAAAATTACTTTTTCACACCTGGTGTTATAAAATAAACCCTACCTCTTTCATACATAGAGGCACAACCCTAAAAATTCCTTTTGAAGTAGTTGAAGAACCATTCTTTATATTTTTTGGACCAAGGCATAACTGAATCCCCTACCCTTTACTGGTACAATGCATAACCAAACATGCCTTTTGAAATTGGTAGTATAATCTAGACCCTATGCTCCTGATTTTGAATATAAAAAGATAAAATTTAATGAAAATACATAGAAATATGATAAATAATTACTACACCATATAATAAAGTCTTAGAAAATTGAGATATAAATTTCAAGGTAGCACAAATCACTCCAGCAAAGGATCAAAATTATGATGTCCAGCTGAGAGTGTTTTTGTGGAAATTTTAATGGTTTAGCATAGTATAGTTTGAGTATAATCATATATTCCTTTAATATATAATTACCTTGATAATTTAAATTTGTTCTTTAAAACTCTCTTTATAAGTTCCATTATATAAATCATCTTCAAAAAAGCTAATCACTTGTGTAGATTTATGCAAATCAAGTCAACTATTCTAGATATTTAATTTATTCCTTTATTGAAACAGTAGGAGTGAATGTAAATCCAAAAAACTACATCAATATTTTTCATTTGAACTTCCTAGATAATGTTGGAGTGGACAAAAAAGACTTTCATATATAACTATTACAGAATTTTAGATGAATATTCAATACATAACATTAAAATCCATGAAAGAATCATAAAGGTATAATGGATTTTGAGACTATATATACAATCCTCTAATAGCATGAAAGAGCTTAAACATCTCTTATAAAGTCATTCTAACATTATAATTTTCATTGACATACCCTAATTAAAAAATTTATTCATATCCAAAGGAAGGGAAACATAATAAATTGTGATATTATATGATAAATTAGTATAAATAAGGATAGTATCCATTGTTGATTATATGAATGCATAATATAATAATAATGATATTATATGATGGTCATAACATATAAAGTTCATTCCCAACCTGTCTTGGATCATAAACAATAGTCATGGAATAAAAATTTATCATATCCAAATGCATGAATCATAAGAGTGAGGAATCATCTTCAATCAATCATGAACCATCTGTTCAAATCATAAGTATTGAAACATTTCCTAAAGGTGTCACTCTATAGTTGGCATAGAAATCATATTTTATGTTATAGTTAACCACCAACACCATCATATCATAGTGGATCAGACATAAAAATCTATTTCCCATTTCATAACAGATTGATAATCACTACCTATTTTCTATATTATTTTGTATCTAGAATCCCTACTTATTTCCTATATAATTGTGTATTTAGAATCCCTACCTATTTCTCGTGGTTTACCAGGCATACCTACCTGTTTCATAGTGTGGATTGAGCACATCAACTCATTTCCCATAATTATCACATGATATATAACTATTTACCCAATGAATTTGAGGGATATATAATTATAATCCCACATTTAACATAATGAAATATATACATATATGTGCCACATGATCACAAAAAATTCATCATATCATCATATAATTATATCATAACCCATGGAATAGAAATGGGTTTCACGAATATTTCATCATTTCATCATAGAATAACCCATGGAAAATAATTTTTTTTCATAAAAATCTCATCATCATAATCATATATGATATAGAGAAACAATAAGGATGGAATCATTGGATCATATCCCCAATAAATCATAAGTAACATCAAATTAATTTATCATATATGAAAAAATAATTTAAAAGATCACTTGAATGTTTCATGATGAAAAAACCATTATCATTTCTAAATCACATATTTAAAATACAAATATTTATAAAATATTATAGAAAAAAGTTTCTTTTAAAATAAGCATGAAAAACTGTAAATAAATCTTTATTGAATTTAGTAGTCATGACTCTATGAAATTTTTTTCATGCCATGTACATTAAAAAATATTCCTTTCGCGTGTACAGTAAACAATCGAAAGTAACCTATTCATAAAATTACAAGAAGAATCCTTTTAATTTTCTTATAAAAAATCAAACATGGATATAAATAACTTTAAAGAATATTAAGCTAAAAACAAAACATTGTTGAAAACATTTTAAATTAAACATGGACATGGAATAAAAATATTCTCGACCAAAGGGGATATAAATTCTATTCTAAATAAACAACATTTCAAAATAATTTTAAGTGCCAAAGAGAATAAAATCATACAACTACTTAAAATTCCTTGAATAAACAAATTAATATAAAAATAAAGTTATTTATAAGATAAGGATCATATAAATTTTTTAATGGGTATTCAAGCACAAATAATCCCAATAAAAAAGGGATTGAAACGTAAATCAATTACCTAAAGTATTGTATTTTTTTATACAGGTTAAAACATACTTCATGATAAATAAAAATTTATTATAAATGTATTATAGAATTATATTTGTACATATCATACAATATATTATTTAATTATAACATATTATAATCCTTTTATTTTTAAAGACCTGTAAATTTCAAGGAAAATTTTTTCATAAATACTTTGGAAATTTACGATTCTGTGGGTTCTGACGAGACTTGATTCTGAGGCACGGTGTGCCCGGAATCAATTTCTGAAGTTTTGTTCGAGTACGTTTAGTAAACGTACGTGTGGGGTTTTCTATCTTTTGAATCGGTGTTCGAAATTGAAATCTGAGGGCACCAATTAACTCGCAGCACCGGTATTCGCTTAAGGGGACCTTTACCATAGTTGCGTTTTCTCGGGAGGAGAAGTTAATTTTTTTTGGGATTTATAAAAAATTAAATAAAATTGTTGTGCACAATTTTATTTATGTTTGGTGGTTATTTCCTACAAGGGGAAGTTATAGGTGTGTTACCCACCCACGTAACCTCCCATGAGAGGATAATGTGAGGTGGGGCCCACATGAGCCCCTATCCTTTAACATTCCTTAAACTCCCCATTAACTCCCCTTCATTTAATTTGATAACTCCCCTCTTTTAATGAGAACTCTCCACCTCCTCTCTTTTGAATTTTGAACTCTTCACCTCCTCTTAATTAATTCCAACAACCAGGATTAATTAAATGCCACATTTAATAGATCTTTAAATTCATTTGAATCAATTTGAATTGCATGGAAATAATTTTAAAGTTGGGTAGCTTTTATAAAATTTTCCTTGGAAAACATTACGGTGGGGAAACATCTGGAGATTTAGAAGGAAGTATTCCTCTCTGCGAAGAACACTCCACGACTCAATGAATGGGATGCATTTTCTCTCCACTTTTATTTTCAACCGGAACAAGATCGTGAGGAATGCCTCCATCCTTTCTTCTTCCTCCGCATCAAGGGAGAGGACATTGCTCACGAGGAATGCCGTCTACGACAATGACTTCCAATGTTGATGGGACGACACCGTTTTCTGCGATGTCGTCTTCCGCAATGCCCTACTACCGTGAGGCTCGTTTTCTGCGGCTCGTCGATGAATGAACCTCAATTAAAAGGTAGGGGGTTTGATATAATTTTAAGTGAATGAAATTCTATTCCATCCTCAAAGAATTCTTGTACTATCTTCAACCAATTGATGTCACCTAATGTGGAGGACGCGGGCCGAACGAACACGGCCTGATGACCCTCCGATAGTTCTTGAACTTTTTGGCGGCGGCAATTGGAGGCGATGGAGACTGGAGGAAGCGATGACCGTGTGCTAGATGCATAAAGAATAATTGCGGCCCACATCTATGGGCTGCTCTGCCAAAAGAGAACCGGACGGTCGTAGCCGTCCAGACAGGGATACCGCGACCCCCCAAGGGGCGCCGTGCTGCGGAGGACCACGGCCCGCGCTCCGCGGGCTGCTTCGGCAGCAAACTGGCTAGCTTCTTGCGGACCGGGTTGAAGGTCGTAGCACTCACAGGTGCTATGCGGGAGAACCGCAGCCCACCTATGTGGGCCGCTTGCGCAGGGAAGACCGGCTGGCTTCAGTCGGCCGGACAGAAGGGGGGCGTCGCTCGGCACCGTTTGGTTCCGGAAAACGGGCCCCCTCCGCACCGCTCGGCCTGCCGGGCAGAGCCGTGGCCAACCAAGGCTGGGCCGTGCTCCATTGGTCCAGACTAACCCCCCTGCCAGGTTGGACCCACCGAACCAGGTCGGGCAGACCCGCCAACCCACTGGGCTTGACGGGTCGGGCCCGTTTCACTTAAACGTAAATAACTTTAAGACCGAACGTCCGTTCGACCCGCCGTCTACGGAATTGAAATCCTAGTGATGATATAGATATTTTGAGATACTCTAAGTGAGTTTTGGACGACTTTGGAAAATGGCTGGGTTTGGAATGAGCATTTTTCCAACTGGGCCCCTTGAACGAAAATGCTAATAACTCTCAGACCGGGCATCTTATTGACGCGCCGTCTGCCGTGTTGGGTTTCTTTTGACGTGGCAGAAATTCGGGATACATAAACTATGGGCTTCATGATATTAGATGTGTTGAACCCTTGGCTCTAGGAGTGGACCCTCCCAGAATCGATCATGTTGTGTGCGGGAACCCTAGAGCTGGCTGCGACTACGATGACAACTGTACTAGAATCCTCCGTGGGTTCGGCAACGACAAAAACTGTAATGGAATCCTCCATGGGTTCAGCAGAAATGAAAACTGTACTGGGATCCTTTGTGGTTTCGGAAGAAATGACAACTGTACTAGAATCCTTTGTGGGTTCAACAGAGTAGCTGGTCAAGTATCCTACGTGGGTCCAATAGCTTAGTAGGCCTAGTATCCTATGTGGTTCCGACAACTTAGATGAATCAGTGACTACATCTGATCATCTCTATCTCTATATAAAAGTTGTATACCTGTGTGAGATGATTCTTTACTTTCAATCATTATCATCTATGTGATTGACTTGATTTCCTGCGCGGACTGGGTTGTGCTTGGGCTCGAGAGTTAGAGCCGAACTGTGATTGATAACGTAGGTATATGTATGGGAATATACCTAACTAGAGTTGGTTGATAATTAGGGATTGAATATTTCTTCTATGGTTTATCCTTTTTGGATTCTGGGAGACCTTCTGGGGTCTCGAGGACTCTACTGAGTATCGTATACTCACCCCTGCACAGGCTATGCCCGCACTACGTTGTGTTGGATGCAGACGACAGACAACACTGAACGAGGTGGAGGATTGTGGAGCTGGATGGTACTCGGAGGTAGACCACTTGGCGAGATGTACACGGAGGAGAAGGCCGGAAACCAGGTGCAGAGGAGGCCATCTGTACCCACCCTTCAGGTGGGATTCACAGAGGATGACTCAGTGGTTTCTGTTTTATGTTACATTAGCTGTACTAGCTTTTCAGTTGTACTGTACTTGTTGTTGGGCTTGTATTTCCAACCCCTTTCCTTTGAGAACTTACTTTTGTATTCAATATTACTTAGTTCTATCTTCTATTGCGTACTCTATTGTGTTTGTTTACTTTTATAAAGGAAATGCCTTCCCTTTTTATCGGGATTTATGCCTTTGGTTCTAGTCGCCTACCCATGGCCTATGGAAGGCGGGCTTGGGGTAGTCACGGCACGGGCCCTGAGGATGGGTTGTGACAAATTGGTATTAGAGGATTCGGTTCTACCGCAGAACTAAAAACTTTGATCACTCTTTCTTTGAAGCAATAATGTTAAGATTATTGAGTGTGGTTTTTAGACCAGGATGTCCAGTGTTGGTGCGGCGGCCGACGTATCCATACACCAGGACCCTGACCTCTGATTTCCGACTTAGTGCACGAAAAAACTGATTGTGTCTGTGTTTCCTTTGAAAAAGTTTTATTTGTGATTACTTTTTGTCAGCTCACCAGGTATACTGTTTTTCCGTGGATCACCTGTTTCTTTTCAGGATTACCCCACGAAGGCAAAAATCTAGTGTTCTGAGTTTCTTATGATATGGTAGACCATAGAGCGACAAGGCCTCGTTGCAGGGCCCCATTATAGCGGAGGCACCAACAATACCACTAACCTCTGGGCTACTGATACCACCAGCCCCAGTAGCAGAGAGTGCATGCCGCGTAAGTGCGTTGCACGAGTTCCAGCGACAGAGGCCGCCCAGGTTCCGCGGAGAGACAGACCCACATGTAGCTAAGGACTTGCTGGAGGCTGTCGTTAGAGTTTTCAGATTGGTGGGGACACCGGTAGACCTTATGGTGATCCTTTCCGCGAGTCTCTTTCATGCAACAGCAGGTAGATGGTTGAGCCTGATTCTCCAGGTGCATGAAGATGCATCTTTAATATGGATTAACTTCGAGAGTCTCTTCTACTCGAAGTTTGTTCCAGCCACCCTTCATGCGGTGCAGATTCAGGAGTTACTTTATCTGCAGCAGGGCAGCATGACAGTAGCTCAGTACTCAGCGAGGTTCACTGACCTCTCAAACTACTCCACAGACATGGTACGTGACCCATTATTCAGGGCCCAAATCCTTGAACAGGGACTCAGACATGATATTAGGGATTTGATGATATCCCTTAGTATTCCGACGTAGGTGGGAGTACTGGAGAAATCCCTTCTTATGGAGGGATTTCTTTCTGAGTCGACACCAGCTGTGAGAGCCACTGCAGGATGACACATAGCGGAGTCTTCTACAGATGGCAGTAGACAGTTGACGCAGAGGTCCAAGTGGACCAGGCCATCAGGTGGGAAACCTCAGGATACAGGTTCGGTTGTGCGGGGCACACAAAACCAAGCCATCTATACGAGGAGCAGGCAGTGATATGCATGCGGCAGGCAGGGTCACATGGCTCGAGACTGCCCGACCCCCCATGCGGATGAGCAACAGACAGTAGAGGGACCTCCCAGGTAGTGGTAGAGGTTCAACCATGGAGGTCCACCGGGAGTGGGCGGATGTGGCAGAGGAGCTGGCCGAGCAGCAGGTGGTGGATGATGTTTTGAGGCCCTACCACCACCACCACTAGGAGGTCCACCCCAACCACAGGGAGCTGGTTGACAGAGGTGGGGTTTGCTGTAGACAGTATAGGCCTACAACCACGGCACACCTGAGATCATTCGAGGTACTATCTGTGTCTACTCCACCCTTACTACAGTACTTATAGACATAGGTTTGAGTCATTATTTTATTGTCACTTCCCTTGTTTAGAGATAAGATATTCCGATAGAGATGTTGGCTTGATCCTTATGGCTAGAGACTCCTACGGGAGAAAACATGATGATTACGCACTCGTTCAGGTAATTTGAGATTACTCTAGGAGGTGAGAGATTTAGCTGGGATCTTCTTATAGTGGTTTCGAGGCCTTACGACGTCATCTTGGGTATGGACTGGTTATCTACAGTCTATGCTCAGATTGACTGCATTAGGCGCAAAGTGCGGTGTGTCCGCACGGATGGGACCAGGTTCACCTTCACTGGCGAGAAGGGAGCCTTTGCAGCTCAGGACGGACTTATGCAGAGGAGAGGGCAGCCGATCAAACATAAGTTGGCTAGTCTCATCCTCAAAGAATTTGATCTGCGGAGTCTGAGTTTTCCTATTGTGGTGGATCAGTATGCAGATGTTTTTCCTGACGACATTCCAGGACTACCTCCTTATAGATAGGGAGACTTCTACATAGACTTGTACCCCAGGATAACACCGATATCTACTCCATCATATTGGATGGCTCCCGCTGAGCTTCCTGAGCTGCGGGTAAAGTTGGAGGACTTGCAGGGGAAGGGATTTATCCGACCCAGTGTTTCACCCTGGGATTATCCGATTTTGTTCGCCAAGAAGGCGGATGGGAGACTGTGACTGTGTATCGACTATTGTCGCCTAAATCAGGTGACCGTGAAGAACAAGTACCCACTCCCGAGGATTGATGACCTCTTTGATCAGCTCAAGGGATCATGATGGTTCTCAAAGATAGTCCTCAGTTTAGGCTATCACCAGCTCAGAGTTCGAGATGAGGATGTACATAAGACGACCTTCAGGTGTCGGTATGGACACTACGAGTTCTTGGTTATGCCCTTCGGCGTAACCAATGTTCCAGCAGTGTTCATGAGTCTCATAAAAAGGATATTACAGCCTTACCTCAATTGATTTGTCTTAGTATTCATCGAAGACATACAAATTTACTTGACTAATGAGGAGGATCACGCCTACCAGTTGTGGGTTGTACTAGATATACTCCGACAGAACCAGTTGTATGGTAAGCTCTCAATCTGCAAATTCTTGATTCAATAGGTTCAGTTCTTGGGACACATCATCTCGAAGGCTGGGGTATCAGTGGATCCAGTGAAGATCAAGGCGGTGCTTGCTTGGGATCCACCAAGGAGTGTGACCGAGGTTCAGAGTTTTCTAGGTCTGGCTAGGTATTATCAGAGTTTTGTGCCGAACTTCTCTAGAGTTGCAACACCGCTTTCAGCTTTGACGAAGAAGGGGAAACCCTTCATGTGGTGAGAGACAGGCCAACAGAGCTTTCAGGAGCTATGGAAAATATTGACCAGTGCTTCCATCTTGAGGATACCGGAAGAGGGCGTTGGGTACGTAGTTTACTAGAACACATTAGGGACCAGACTCGGGTGTGTCCTAATGTAGGAGTGAGCAGTGATCGCGTATGGTTCATGGTAGTTGAGACAACATGAGAAGAACTACTCTACCCATGAACTAGAGTTAGCAGTAGTGGTATTCGCCTTGAATATGTGGCGACACTATCTGATTGGCAAGCGCTTTACAATCTACACTGACCAACAGAGTTTCAGGTACATCTTCTCACAGAAGGACCTGAACCTGAGACAATAGTGATGGCTCGAGTTCCTCCAGGACTATGACTTTGAGATAGTCTATACTCTTGGGAAGGGGAATTTTTTAGCTGATGATCCCAGCAGGATATCAGGCATTCAGCTTCTAGGAGAGGTGACGGAGCAACTAATAGCATTGTAGATACCCTTTTTAGATATAGATAGAGCAGCCTTTCTACATTATCTCACAGTCACTCATCCACTTCTTCAGCGAGTCAGGGAGGCACAGTGTGGGGACATTTATTGTGAGACATGACATGCTCAGATATCCACAGGGTAGGCACCTGGTGGATTTTCTGAAGGCGGGGAGAACATCATCCTCTTCAGGGGACGTACCATGGTACCAGTTTCACAACATGAGGAGGTCCTGAGGGAGTTTCATACTTCCCCTCTAGTGGTACATATAGTTGTGGAGAAGATGTACTAGGACCTCAGATGACAGTACTGGTGGCCGCGTATGAAGAAGGCTATAGCAGAGTTCATTTCACGATGCCTCACTTGTCAGTAAGTGAAGGTGGAGCACGAGGTAATAGCGGGCTTGGTACATCCCTTAGAGGTCTCTAAGTGGAAGTGGGATGAGATATCCATGGATTTCATGACGGGGCTTCCATGTACATCTAGAGGAAATGACTCTATTTGGGTGATCGTAGACCAACTCACCAAGTCAGCCCACATCCTACTAGTCATAGAGGAGGGCTCAGTAGAGAGCTTGGGACGCCTCTACATTCAAGAGATCGTACAACTTCATTGTGTGCCATCGACTATCGTCTTAGATCAAGATGCTCATTTCACTTCTCGGTTATGGAAGGGGCTGCAGGAGGCTTTCGGGACACAGCTTTTCTTGGGAGCTTCCTTCCATCCTCAGACGGATGGTCATACTAAGAGGACCATTCAGACTCTTGGAGACATGCTCCTTGCATGTGATCTCGACTTTGGTCACAACTGGGAGGATCACTTACCCTTGGTGGAGTTTGTGTACAACAATAGCTACCACTCCACCATCGGGATGGCACCTTACGAGGCACTATATGACCGACCTTGCAGATCACCTCTGTGCCGGACTGACTCAGGGGAGTCAGCACTTGTAGGACCAGAGGTGGTTCAGGCTATGACGGAGAAGGTGCAAATCATCTAGGAGTGGATGAAGACTGCACAGAGCAGACAGAAGTCCTATGCTGATAGGAGATGGAGACCAATGGAGTTCGATGATGATGACCACGTCTTCCTACGAGCCTCACCTCGATGGGGTCTACGAAGATTTGGCTAGGGCGGAAAGATATCTTCACACTTCATCTGTCCGTTCCAGGTCCTCAGTAGAGTAGGCGATTTAGCATACTACCTGGCCTTTCCACTTCAGTTGCACCAGGTGCATGACGTCTTTCATGTATCTTAGCTGAGGAGATACGTGCACGACCCATCCCACATCATTGACCATAGGGATCTGGACATCGATGATGGGGTGGCATTCACGGAGGTTCCAGTGGAGATTGAGGATTGATAGGAGTAGGTCCTACTTGGACAGTCAATTCCTCAGGTGCACATTCCCTGGCAGCACAGGAACCTCCAGGAGAGCACTTGGGAGCGGGAGGCTCAGATGCGATCTCAGTACCCCCATTTGTTTCCCTAGTGTGTGTTGTAGCTTTAAGGGGACTTAATTCTCTAAGGTGAGAGTAATGTAAAGACCTGGAAAATTCTAATGAATGTTTTTCTTAAATTCTTTGTAATTTGACGAGTCTGTGGTTTTTGACATCACCTGATTCCGAGGCCCGGTGTGCCGGGAATCAATTTCTATAATTTTGTTCGGGTACGTTCAGTAAACGTACGTGTGGGTTTTTCTATCTTTTGAACCAGTGATAAGAATTGAAATCTGAGGGAACCGATAAACTCGCAGCACCGGTATTCTCTTAAGGGGACCTTTACCGCAGTTGCATTTACTCGGGAGGAGAAGTAAATTTTTGGGGATTTATAATAAATTAAATTAAATTTTTGTACACAATTTTATTTATGTTTTGTGGTTATTTCCTACAAGTGGATGTTAGAAGTGGGGCCCACATCCACATAACCTCCCAGGAGAGGATAATGCGAGGTGGGGCCCACATGAGCCCTTAACCCTTCAACATTCCTTAAACTCCCCATTAATTCCCCTTCATTTAATTTGACAACTCCCCTCTTATAATGTTGACTCTCCACCTCCTCTCTTTTGAATTTTAAACTCTTCACCTCCTCATAATTAATTCCAACAACGAGGATTAATTAAATTTAACATTTTATTAATCTTTTAATTCATTTGAATCAATTTGAATTGAATGGAAATTCATTTAAAGTTGTGTAGCTTTTATAATATTTTCCTTTTCAAATATTTAGGTGGAGAAACCTATAGAGATTTAGATGGAATTATTCCTCTCCACGAAGAATGCTCCACAACTCGAAGAACGGGAAGCATTTTCTCCCCACTTTTCTTTTCAACTGGAACAAGATCATGAGGAATTCCTCCATCCTTTCTTGTTCCTCCATGTCAAAGGAGAAGACACCGCTCGTGAGGAACACCTTCTACATCAACGACTTCCAACATTGACAGGCGACACCGTTCTCCACCATGCCGTCTTCTGCGATGCCTGACTATAGCGATGCTCGTTTTCCGCGGCTCATTGACGAATGAACCTCAATTACAAGGTAGGGGGTTTGATATAATTTTAAGTGAATGAAATTATATTCCATCCTTGTTGAATGCTTGTATTGTCTTCAACCAATTTATATCGCCTAACGTGGAGGGAGCGGGCCGAACGAAAACATCCCGATGACCCTCCGATGGTTCTTGAACTTTTTGGTGGCAGAAATCAGAGGCGATGGTGACTAGAGGATGCAGCGGCAGTGTGCCGGCTGCATAGAGAAGAACTACGACCCGCATTCATGGGCTGCTCGACCAAAAAAGAACCATCCGGTCGTAGCCGGACGGACAGGGAGACTGCGAGGCCACAAGGGGCGCCGCGCTGTGGAGGACCGCGACTCGCGTTTCATGGGCTGCTTCAGCGGTGAACCGGACGGCCACCTACCGGCCGGGTTGAAGGCCGCGGCACCCGTAGGTGCCGCGCGGGAGAACCGCGGCCCGCTCGCGCCGGGCCGGGCCGGGCCACCTGCAACATGGCAAGGTCGCACCCCACCGAGCCCGACTGCGCTCCACCAAGCTGGGATAACCCTTTTCTACCAGGTCGGACCCACCGAACTAGGTCGGGCTGACCCACCAGCCCACTGAGTGTGAGGGGCAGGGCCCGTTTCACACAAAGGTGAATAACTTTAGGACCGCACGTCTGTTCGACGCGCCGTCTACAACACTGGAATCCTTGTGAAGAGACCATCATTTTGTGATACTCTAAGTGAGTTTTGGAAGACTTTGGAAATATCCAGGTTTGGAACAAGCGTTTTTCTAACTGGGCCCCTAGAACAAAAATGCTAATAACTCTCAGACGAGACGTCCGATTGATGCGCCGTCTGTCACGTTGGGTTTCTTTTGATGTGACGGAACATCGGGATACATCAACTCCAGACTTCTTGATAGTTAATTTATCGACCCCTTGGCTCGAGGAGTGGACTCTTCCGGAATTGGGTGTGCTATGTGCGGGAACCCTAGAGCTATCTGTGACTATGACGACAACTGTACTGAAAGACATTGTGGGTTCGTCAGCGAGGAAAACTGTAATGGAATCCTCCATGGGTTCGGCAACAATGACAACTATACTGGAATCCTAGGTGGATTCAATAGAGTTGCTGGTCTAGTATCCTATGTGGGTCCGACAGCTTAGCCGGTCTAGTATCCTACATGGATCCGAAAACATTGATGAATCAGTGACTACAACTGATAATCTCTATCACTATATGAATGATGTATTCATGTGTGAGTTGAGTCTTGAATTTCAATCATTATCATCGATGTGATTGACTTGATTTTCTGTGTGGACTGGGTTTTGCTTGGGGTCGAGATTTGGAGCTGAACTATGATTGATAACTTAGGTATATGTATGGGCATATACCTAAGTAGAGTTGGTTAATAATTAGTGATTGTATCTTTATTATATTGTTTATCCTTTGTGGATTATGGGAGATCTTCAGTGGTCTCGGGGTCTCTACTGAGTATCGTATACTCACCCCTGCATGGGCTATGCCCGCACTACATTGTGTTGGATGCAGACGAAGGACAACAATGAATGAGGTGGAGGCTTGTGGAGCTGGATGGTACCCAGAGGTGGACCACTTGGCGAGGCGTACACGGAGCGGATGGCCGAACCCGAGGTGCTGAGGAGGCCATTTGTACCCACCCTTCAGGTGGGATTCCTGAAGGATGACTCAGTGGTTCCTGTTTTACTTTACTGCTGCTGTACTAGCTTTTTAGTTTTACTATACTTACTGTTGGGCTTGAATTTCCGGCACCCTTCCTTTCAACACTTACTTTTGTATTCATTATTACTTAGTTCATTCTTCTGTTGCATACTTTATTGTGTTTGTTTACTTTCCTAAAGGCAATGACTTCCATTTTTATCGGGATTTATGCCTTTGGTGCTAGTAGCCAGCCCCTGACCTATGGAAGGAGGGCTTGGGGTAGTCACGACATGGGCCCCGAGGACGGATTGTGACATTATTAATAATTTGTTGTTAAAATCACTTTTCTATGTGATAACCTCTTTGTTTCTCATGTATGTTTTAGTTCATCTGTCTTGATCCTTATAAATTGATTATTTTTCTATAAATTACAGAATATTAATCATATAATTATAATCATATTTAATCATTATATACACTTTTATAACTATTCATATAAAAATTTGATAAGGAATGAATTACATCACTTTGTGGAGACGATAATCTACATATACTCACAAGTGAGGTTTCCACTTTTTGATAGATGGAACGAAAGAATGTTAAATAGTAATTAAACATTAAAAAATAATAATTATATAAAAAATACCAAAAATATTCATTAAATACATCGTTATTGGTAGCATCATGAATTAGTGATGAATAAATAAACACATTGCTTCATGTAGGTGGTAGTCCACATATACATAGAAGTGATGTTTTGTTTTACCATATT
This sequence comes from Viscum album, assembly GCA_963277665.1. Classification (NCBI taxonomy): domain Eukaryota; kingdom Viridiplantae; phylum Streptophyta; class Magnoliopsida; order Santalales; family Viscaceae; genus Viscum; species Viscum album. Next base: position 2,229 of record CAUJRU010002908.1, on the reverse strand, counting down.
TGAGAAATTACTTGAATAATTTTTGTTAAATAAAAATAATAAAAATTAAACACATTTAATATACATAATTCATTATTTTATAGTAGATACCATAGAATTATATGTTGTAAAAGAAGTAATGAAATTTAATGTACTAAATTAAGAGTTATATCTCTTTGTTTAGAAAATTCCTTTGGATAACACCTTAAGACTTAAAAGGATGTACTTTTTTAGAGAAAATAAACACTATGATGTGAGGAGTAAATCTAGGATGATATTATGATAGGTATTTTATAAGTTATAAGGTTCAAAAATTGTGAATATGGGAGGATATAAGTGACCTTTATAAATTAGAGGAGGGGAACCATTCGAATTACATAAAATATTAAATTAATATAAATTAATTTTCTTGTTTGAGTTGTTATATATATATATATTTATACTATTATATGATCAGAAGTTAAACTTATCTCATAAAATACTATTTATAAAATTTTATGTGATTTTTTAATCCTTACATCTTAGTTTGAACCTCCCATTAACCCATTTGACAATTACCATAATATCAATGTTTTATACTATTTAAGAGTCAGGATTGCTACCAAAAAAAGGAAAAATTACCAATACATGTCAAATTTTTTATGAAATAAAACATATCACATTCAATTAGCTTAAATAATATTTTATTTATTTTTTATATATTTAATAAAATATTATATATCAAAAATACAATTAGTGTCAATTTTGGGATAATTCAAAAAGTTTGACTTTAAAGAGAACCTGATTGAAATGGAATTTGAATAAAAACATTCAATAAATCACTAAAAAATTCATGGAATACAATAATTCATGCCAATTTCATTACTTTTAAAATTTAAAAATCAATTTTTTATTTTTCTATTTGATGAACAAATATTATGTTATCATTTTTGGTAATTATTCCATAACTAAGAGTTAAAAATAAATTTCCATAATATAAAAATTAATTCATGTGTCCCATAAATATTTATAATGAATTTTTACCTATTTTTATCCTTATTAGAAATTATTCGAGATATTAAAGTCAATACAATGACATTTAGTATTTGTCCTTTTCTTAAAATAATTTAAAAGTCATAATCAAAGAAAAAAGGTGCTATGTTTCCCTATTTTCAAAACATGTGTTATCATGGATGATATAAAATCATCAAATAGGATATATTATTGTTTTATTGAAATCTTAAATCGTTATCCCAAATTTTAAACCATGGTTTAACCGTTTTACCCTTTCCATGGTGAAAAATATTTAGCAAGGTTACTATTCATAACGACCAAAAATAAAAGGGAACAATTTACCAAATTTAATACTTATGATTTGAAATATGGAATCCATTTTCAATATTAAACCTCTATAATTAGAAATATTCATTTCAAAATAAAATCATAAAACTCCATGAAAATCATTTTTAGAAAAATATGGTTTCAAGCATAAAAGAAGTCTTATTCTTATCCCAAGACTAGAAAAAGATTAGATTAATGTTAAAATAAATTATGAAAAATATAAAATATATATTTTATTAAAATAATTCAATGATAGTGATGTATTTAAATTATTAAGATAAAAACACATTGCACGTCAAAAAAATCTTTTTCCAGAAAAACATCTTTATTTTTTACTTTTGAATTATTTTATTTTAATTTCTAATCTATTGATAACCAATGAATTAAAAAATATAAATGTTTTCCTAATTTACTTAATCATATTCATACCCACTAATCCAATGACTAGACAATAATAGTATATCTGGATTTTTTAAACCTATTGTTGTGTATAAGATAAGTTATCAAATAAATCAAATTTATTTACTAAGAAATATATCATAAAATCTTGATTAATAATATTCTTCCCCCATATAAGAATTCCTCCCTATAAATTATGAAAATATGATACAAAAACCTTAAGATACTTCTACCTTATTACATCCTCAAGTCCCCATGTAGCTTTCTAAAATTTATGGTTTCTTCATAAAACATTGACTACGTGAGTGGTCTTTATTTGTATCGCCTTCTATTAGTGATCCAATATCTCCAATGATTGTTCCTAATAAGAAATCTATTTATCTAGCGGCATAACCTCTAATTTAAGTGCGTGTGAATAATTATGTATATAATTCATTGATAAATATATGTGTAACACATTTTGAACTTGAGATAGATTTGGTGGAAGTGTCAAGCAATAAGATACTTTCCCAACATGACCAATAATTTAAA
>CAUJRU010002907.1:0-62087 GCA_963277665.1 Viscum album | reverse complement strand
ATGTAATCCACACTCACATTCATTCCCCACCTATTTCTGGTGCTCAAAAAAGGTTTAAACAATTTTTGCACAATGGTTCCCGGTTCAATCGTAATTGGTGTTGGTTTTCACTCTTTGAAAATGCATGAAATTATTTTATTTGGTAATCTAGTGATGGTTTTCATTCATCAATGGCCACAGGTAGCTTGTGGTAATAATTTCATCTACACGAACATGGGGACTTCTCTTCATTTTTCTCAGAGAATTTCTATATGATGTTTGGATAATTCCTTTGTGTTAGAGTTGCAATGAAGATGATGGAAATTGAATTTATTTAATTTTTTCCCTATATTTTAATTCCAATAATTTAAAATGATTGGGTATTTTTTTTATTAAATTATATTTGTGTTTAGTTTAATTTTAATGAATTATACACACTTGAATCAGTGTCTGTGTGATAACTAATAGGTAATTATGAATAGAAGATCATCAAATAATTTAATTGTTCCGAACTTGGTCACATGAATAAGAGTGTCACAAATCTCCCATGAGTAATATTCTGATAAATAAATATATTAATTTATAATTTAATATTTTTTTTGTATTCCTATTCAATCTTGATTGAGTGATAACTAATAAGTGATCTCATGTGAGCAGACCTGGAAAACATATATATATTTCTACTTTGTGATAAATGGTTCGTTACATTTCACCAAGTGATTCTTTGCTTAAATGATATGTAAATTATTTCTCAAATGATAGAATTAAATGATAAATGATATGTGTGAAAATTAGAATACTATCAAAAATCATAGAACAAGACCTGATATTATTTTTATTGAATTTGGAATCGATGATAATTTAATGAATAGATATTCATATGTGAGAATTAAATAATTATAATTTCTTTCACCTAAACAGATGTGTCAACTATGAAACTTCAATATCCACCTATTTTCCACCATACACTAATTAAGTTTACGTAGATTGTTTTAGTTAATTTAAATTATTGTTTTTAAATATTTTTTGAGTTGTTAGGAGAATTAAAATGTCATCTCCATGAACATTTTTTCTAGAGGATATTCCTAGTGTTTATGCACATTCTCATTATGTTTAAACCATGCTATCCATTTCTATGGTAGTTATTTGTCTAATAAATATAACAATTTGAGATGCTACAATGTGTGAACCAGTTTTATTTTCCACACCCTACAAACCTACATGTGTTAATTTAAACACGTAGTACTTAAGACATTAAACTCAATCCAATGTTTATATTCTAAATTGAAACCATAAGATAGTGATTACCCAACCTCATCTTTCGGGATACATAGTCACATCATTGTCTGTTTCATAATTTTACATATGGTACTCCTCGCTATATGTCTTATCTATAAATAAAAATATTCATGTCACGTTACTCCCATCATCGAGCGTGATCACCGATGCTCGTTCCTAACTTCTGTTGATGTCTCATGGTTGAACCATTCCTTGTTCAAAACATTATTGAGCTATAACACAATCACTGACCCATTCTCGATCAATAATCCTTGGATTTTTTAAGCTGACTATCAATCAAACCCATCCTTTAGTTTCAGGTATCCTCAATATCAAATATGGAGTCCTTGGCGCTCATCTAAATTAGTCCATATTTCATATTTTATTATTAAATTACTAATATATAGGATAAAAAATTACACAAAAAACCCACTGATCGATCCCTAATTTGGTATATCATCTGGTGATTAAGTAGATGAATCAGCCAATGTGAGATTGCTCAAGGCATTCATACATGGTAATCTAGTTGTCACTCTGTAAAACCATGCCTATATAGAGATCCAAGTCCATGACCAAGTTCAAGTATCAAACAACTAGTAGATTGCCTTAAATTTTATGAGAAGCCCAATAGTATTCAGTTTCATTTATTAAGGCTATCAATACTAAAATGGAATCCCAATGACTTGTCCATGTTAGACACTTCCTATATGAAGTTCTATCACTTAATCCAAAAATTCATTTAATTAGCTTGGTCTATATCTGATAGTGTCTCAGTGTACTCGGGAAAATGTCATGATAGGGGACATGATCATCTCCAAACCAAAAGTACACCAAGACTTTATTGAGGATTATCATGGATAAGCATGTATAGATCTCCTGAACTACTCTAAACTAACCTAATAATAAAAATATATCATAACACATGTCATATTATATGAAGGATTTATCCCTCCACCATAAATCGAAAGGTACTCATTATCGTTCTAATCAACTACCGAAGCCTCATCCAGACTCCTGGTATTATTCAATGGTTGGGTACTCAACCATCCACCTTATCGTTATTCCATATCACATGCATAGACACACTTCCAACCCATTAAATTTCCGGATCAATTATTCCTCCCAATACTAAATATAGCATCCATACTCGGTTTAAACACACACATGCTTTTTAAAACTCATCATATAGATTGATACATGAAATCTAAAATTTCAAAAATCATTGGATTATCGAAGATGTTAAAACAATTTAATATTGGTCCTTTATGGTCATGATTCCTCCATCGAAAGAGAAATGATTCTCACAACTCACGAAACACTCCCCACCTTAGGAGTGTCCTTGGTCTCATTTTATAAAAAATGGGAACTCATCCCATGGAATGCACTATATCCAACACCAAACATGGGTTACATATGTGCCCAAAACATTTATACAAAATATCAATGATGATAAAATAAAATCCAACTCCTTAGAAGCATTCTATTTTAAACTTAAAAGACAAAACTAACTTCAATTAGTAGTGTTACAACACCCACTCATTTATCAAATGTCATTTACCAGTTGTCGGATAACTCCAAATCTCTACTAATTTGGTTATTATACCCTAGAGATGACCCATGAATATATCCTTCACTTACACATGACTCCTTCCAAGAAAATGTGAAACCAAAAAATTTAGAGTATTGAGTGATCTTGTCACATAATCAGTATAGTATTTAACGCACCACTTCTTAGATCGATGGGAATTTCTTGTATTGATGTGTGATACTAAGAAATTGAAATAGTCTAACAAGAGATATACATTCTAAGCACGTTATATTGTACACATGGATCAATTTAGAGTCATTTTACCCGTAAAAATACTATGAGTATGATGAGTATTGATTCATGCATGATCATAAAAGAAGAAAGGCCACATGAATATCAAAATTGTTGACCATGTGAGAGGCATTTCTAAACTGCTAAACTAAATGATTTCATGATGATCACATTCTTCCCAGGTCATCGCTTACAAAATGAGCTCACAATTAGACAAGTGTTTTGTTTCATCACTAAATGTCTAACTCAAGATAGTCATCACTTAAACGTAACCTCAAGATTGAATCTCTTGATAATAATTTACTGATGCTAATTTACTTCATAGGGTACTTCCTCAACCAAGATAGCCATGTACTAAATCATAGAGAATAAACTATAAAAAAAGGTTATTCCATAAATGGTTAATAGGATTATGGACCTAACCTCTAGGCTCATAGTAAAAGAAAAGGGCCCCTGAGACTTATACGAAACATCCACGTTCTGATTCAAGGTGAAAATTTAAATTCCCATTTCCTTAATGTTGAAACTAAGAGAACTACATTAATGATTCAAGTTTAAAGTTTTTACATGATGCATATTTATCACAATATTTTCTACATCTCATATATAAAGGAAATCAAGTACTGGTTATAAAATAAAATTTTGATAAAAAATTATTTTTCGAACACCATACAACATAATAAGAAAATTATTTCATAATTTCCTTTTAAAAATTTAATCACAAATTATTTAATCAATAAATTTTTATAACAAGATTATTTATAGAAAATTAAAATTCAAGGATATAGAGAAAAACACCCTTTAGGGTATAATTTATATTTTATTTAATTGGAGCCTGATAATATTTAAGATCAAATACAAATAAAATGTCTTTATTATTTTAAAATGGTTTGGTTTAATAAGATGCCACCATACATTTATATGTAACCCATTTAAGTGGTTGTTGAAACAATAAATAACCATCCATATTTATCACAAGAATACCCCCATGGGTTTAATTTATAAATACAAAAATAAGTAAAATTCAACTATGAGGATCCAATTAAACTATTTTTTATTTAGTTTTATCGGAATCCATTCCAAATTTATGAAGTCAATAATATATAAATTAAAATTGGAATTACATTTTAATATAATCTATAATAGTTAAATTACCAAATTTTCAAGACACCCTTAGAGGATTCATCTAATAAGTATCATTCCTTAATTATCCTACTTGGGTACAGTTGTTCATTTAAGGATTTATTTATATGATATATCGCACCGAAGTTATATTAGAACTATCCTTTATAAGTGATAATAAAAATCGATTTTTTAACCATTTTTTCCTTATGAATTACAATTCATAAAACATATATAGGCATCATGGTTTATTTAGATGAATTTACATAACCATGTTTTGAAGTTACATTCCTTTATAAGTTACAATTGGTATTCATGTAACTGCAATAAGGTATTTATCTTGGGTATCAACATATAATTGGTTCATAAATGATGGTTCAATAATATGGATCACCATTATCAAATTTATAAAGTCCCACACACTTAATAAATTGAATAATTATCTACAATTTAATTGCATCCAAGAATGTTTCGGCCCATGCAACCAATGGTACAAGAGTCAACATTGGAATAATTTTCAATAAAGATTTCACCACCAAAATAAACATGAAAACACTGTTTAGTTTGATGAATAAACTTTAATAAAATTTTTTTTATCATAATATAAAAAATTAATTTTACCACGGTAATAATGCTAGAAAATATGGAAGTAATCAGGGAGGGCTACTATATAAGCAGAAAATATTCTCATTTTAGAAAGAAATCACCCTAGAATCGTATATAGTTATGATACCAATTAATGTTTCTGGGCACAGTGGAAGTGTGGTTGGGCCAGTGTCCAATATTAATTTTTACCATGATCAATAATTATTTCGGGATCAATGTGACTATGAATACCAGTATCCACATAATAGAATCAAATATTTAGATATAGAAATAAGATGCCCAAAACCATTAGAGAGGATCTTGTACATCATGATTATAAATAATTTAATTAATTTCATAAAGAAAAGAATAATAGGATCTTCGTTAATTTCTTAGTTAATGATGTTGATCATCTGGAATGACCCTTATGGATTATCTCATTGTTCTTACAAGGATCCAATCTAGAATCCCTCTATTGGTGATCCTCATGTACTATGATGGCCTCCGATCGACACCACTCATTCTCTGGGTGCTAGCATGATGAAGTGAGTTTCATGTGTCATTCGTTCATGATTGCTTGTTATTCGGCCTTGAATAAAGTCTCACAATATTGATAAGGGAGGTAAGAGTATTATAGATAAAAATTGTTTATCTCAATAATTATTAATTCACCGGGTGTGCAATTCGGTACATGACACAATAGACGTACATGACTATTTATCGACATGGGACATCAATTACAATATTAAATTGTATAATTGAAATTAAATACATTTATAACCATAGAGAAAACCCTTTCTATTAATAATAATCTTGCATCATTATTTATGGTGCACCAACTTGCGCAAAATGGAATAAAAGTTTGTGTCCAAAAATAATAGCAGCATTATTATTATTTTAACTTGTACCAACCTGTAAAATAATTATTTACTGTCTTGAAAATAATTATTTAACTACCAAACCAGCCTCGGTCTGCACAAACTCTACTTACATTTGTTGAACACCCGAATAAATAAATAAATATTTTATTCTATTTAAATAAATATTTTATTTACAAACTAGTAAATAAGTATTTATTAAATGTTCAATAAAATATATAAATATATTTTACCCACAATCCAGTGAATAAAAAGTAATTTAATTTATGCGATCATTTTAACTTGAATAAAATTATTCCTCAATCGTGAGAATAATATTTATTTAATTATTTTAATTAAAATACAATTTAACAAAGACTATGAGAAACACTTAGTGTGTGACCCTATAAAATTATTTCTCATTGTATTTAGGCGAGTTTTCTTAAAGTCCAAGAGTACTGTCTAGCAATGGGTCAAGGAACCCAAGAGAAGGAACATTAAGTCTCATCAAAGACATATATATATGAATGCTCACTGTGTAATATAATCATTTTGTCTCAATATCTCATCAAGTTGGATTCATGATAGTGTCATCAACCATTATGCTTGATAAAATGTTTTTTGACAACCTGAAATAATATCATCGTCACACCATGGCCATGGAATTCCGCGTGAAGGTTCTATTTCAATCAAAGGGTTGAGATGTCAACTTCCATAAATGGATGGGAAAAATCATTGCTTGACTTATCAATTAATAACATACCACTCATGACTCACCCAACATACCCTACTTCCCTCCAACTATCTGTGTGACAGTTTTCATCAGTAAATCAAAGTGTGTGAGTCATGATACGTATTAATGATAATCTTAATGTCTTTGGATCATTACACATGCTCACAGATAGGAATATATGATGACACCAAAACATATGGAATTCCTACCGGTGGGTCTCTTCTCATATTCTCCCATCATGGATGTTACCAAGTACGAACTTTATGAGAGGAAGTCTTATCTTCTTACGAGTAATCGCACTTGACGGTATGTATACTAGGTCTCATATTATTGTATGTCATCCAACATCATTACTATATTTAAGAATATTATTATATCATTTTAAGGTTCTCTTAATATCCAAGAAATTACATGACCTTATCACTGAAACAAATACTCTAGAATATTATTAAATCAATGTCATGAAAAATAATGAAAAATATTTAATAAGATGTTTGATCTTTAAATATATTAAATATCCATTTAATAAAAGTACAAATAATAGGTTCTATGAAACCAACTCTAAAAAACCCCCACTTGGACTAGAGCCAACTTCCGGTGACTTTTAGTCCACTAGACCTCATATGATGATCATGTATTTTCTTAGTTAAGTCATTAGTCAAGGGGTCCACCATGTTGTCTCTATGGAAATAATACTCACTGTAACATCACCTCTATGAGAAAAATACCTCAAGTGATGATACTTTTGAACTATGTGCTTCATCCGCTGATGTGACCTTGGCTCTTTTGCAAGAGCTAGCACAGTAGTATTATCACAGTACAATGTGATGGTATATTTACTCCTAAGTAACACATCCAGCTCCTATACGAAGATTCGCATCCAAACTACTTATTTTGCTACCTTAGAAGCTGTGATATACTCGGACTCTTCTATAGAATCTATGACCACACTCTACTTCGATCTCTTCTAGCTCACTGCACCTTCATTCAAAGTGAATATGTATCTGGTTTGTGACATCATGTCATCTTGATCAATCTGTAAACTAGAATCTTCATATCTGCTTATGATTTGTTCCTCATCACCGCCATAAAACAGGAACATATCCTTAGTATTCCTCAGATACATTATGATAGTCTTAAATTCCATCCAATAGTGGTCACCTAATTCATCTTGATATCTTCCTATCGCACTCAAAGCATAGGAAACATCCATCCTAGTACATAGCATGCAATACATGACTGACCCAATAAATGGTGTGAATGGAGTACTTTCCATTATCTATCTTTCCTCATGTGTCTGAAGACACATTTTCTTGAAAATATGAATGCCATGTGACACTGGAAATAGTCCCCTCTAGGAGTGTTCCATACGGAATCTCTTTATAATCATATCAATTTATGTACTTTGAATTAAGCCTAATTATCTCTTGGATCTATCATGATGGATATTGATCCCAATAATATATACCGCCTCTCACAAGTATTTCATGGAGAATCATTGGTTCAACCATGCCTTAAAAGACTATAATACTTGTATCTTGTTTCTAATATGTAATATGTCATTAAAATATACTATTAGGAAAATGACTGCACTCCCACCAAACCATTTATAGACACAAGGCTCACATTTTTTCATAATAAAACTAAATTTTTTTATGGCTTCATCAAAATGAATGTTCCATGACCTAGATGATTTCTTTAATCCATAAATGGCTTTCTGAAACTACATAACTTATTGGCATCCTTTTGAGTCATTAACCCTTTAGGTTTTGTCATGTAGACATATTCCTGAAGTATCTCATTAATAAAGTCTATTTTGACATCCATTTTTCAAATTTCATAGTCATGGTTAGTGTCAATGTCCAATAAAATTTTGATGGATTTCATCATTGAAACTGGTGAAAATGTTTCATCGTAGTCAATACCTTGATGCTATTTGATCCCTTTTACAACCAGTTGTGCCTTAAATGTACGGACTTGTCCTTCCATGTCCAGTTTCTTCTTGAATACCCATTCCCAACCAACAGGCTTTACATCAAATAAAGGATCTACCAAAATTTAGACATTATTTTAGTACATGGAATCCATTCCGGAATTCATGTCTTCTTGCCACATGGAATCATTTGTGTAACTTACTACTTCCTTTAGGTTAGGGGATCCTTATTATCAACTAATAATGAGTCACCATCCAAAGAAACTAGAAAATAATACTATTCTGATTCTCTAACCTCTCTTGTACTCCTACACAATTCTTGTGTCTTTATAATATTTCTTTCTTCCACAGGGCTTTGTGGAATCTATTCCTATACCAACTCTTATGAACCTTGATCATCAACGTCATCGAAGTCTATCTCACTCTCACTATCTCTTTTGGAGATTTTGTCCTTCTCCCATAATATGAAATGTCTTTCCAAAATAACCTTTTTGTTTGAGGGGTTGTATAAGTAATATACCCTTGTTTCCTTGGGGTATTCTATTAAGGTAAACTTTGTGCCTTAGGGTGAAAGCTTGTTACCTGAGGAGGCCTTAAGATATGAATCACTTCCCCACACATGTAAATTTGATAACATGACATTATTTCCATTCCATAACTCATATGGAATACAATTTCTCTATTTAGTTGGTACTTTGTTTAGTATGTGCACCGCTATTTGTAATACATATCCCCAAAATAATTATTAAAGACTCCCATGACTCATCATTGATCTCACCAAGTCCAAAAATGTGTGGTTCATACTTTCTCTCACACCATTCCATTGGGGTGTGTAAGGAGGAGTGAGTTGGGATAGGATCCCAAACTGCTGTAGATAATCAATGAAGTCTTGATTAAGATATTCTCCCCCTTGGTCTGAGATGAGTTTCTTAATCTTCATACCAAGCTGGTTCTCAACTTCATTCATGTATTATTTGAACATATCAAAAGAATATGACATATACATCACTAAGTAGATATATCTATATCTACTAAAATCATTAGTAAAATTTATGATGTATGAGTACCCTCCACTTGCTTCAACTAGAAATAGTCCACACACATCAGTATGAACTAATTCAAGAATCTCTTTAGCTCTTTCAACTTTTCCACTAAATGGGGATTTGGTCATTTTTCCTTATAAACATGCATGAAATACACCATGTGGTTTTAGATCGAAAGAATTTAAATATACATATTGATATAACTTTTTCAGTCTTTTCTCATTTACATGACCTAGCCAGTGATGCCAAAGTTGGGTGTGTTATGTGTCATGTGAAGTATCATTGGTATCTATTTCCATTACTTGATTTGTGTAATCCAACACATAAAGACAGTTGTATAAATGTTCCCTACCCAAACATATTTTATCTTTGTAAAAGAAGCGACATTAATTTCCAATATTGAAAACAAATCGAGTTGTATCTAATATGGATAATTACATAACGCTTTCAGTAACAGATGACACATAATAAAAACCCTTTAACACCATGATCATCCAAGTTGGAAATGTGAGTTGGTAGTCCTCGAATGCAATAGTTGCGAGTCTGTCTCGGTTGGATGCTCCTATATCTACTTCCCCTCGGTCAATCATCTAGAATCTACTTGGTTCCTATATTTGGTTACACATGTGAGAACCACAAGCTGCATCTAATACCCAATTTGGAGAAATAGATAGATTTCATTTGATAACAAATGCACCTAAATATTCACGATTCTTCTTAGGATGGGTGCTTTTTTTCTTCCAGTGGCCCTTCTTGCCACATGTGAAACAAATAGCCTCATTTTCCCTTTCCTCCCCTTTGATCTTATTTTTCTTATAATGTTGTGAAGAAGAATTGTGCTTAAATATATTCACCTTCCCTTTCCTCTTATTCAATATAAGGAATGACGGCTTTTCACGCTTCATATCATTGTCTACTTGGAGAGTGGGGATACGAATATCACATAAAGTCTTATCAATGTTTTTATTATTGAAATTAACAAAAACGATGGAGAAGCTATGAGGGGGTGATGTGCGAGTGAGATCGGTGCCCAGTTGTTTGGGGAGTTTAAACCCTAGAACATTCTAGTGCTTAATCTATCCAATGAGGTTGACTACATGAGGCCCTGATGGGGAACACTCTCCAAGATTACTCTAAAAGAGTGCCCTGGAGATCTCAAACTTTTCCTATATTTCGCTCTCTTAGTAAAGACCACTAAGGTGCTATATCATTATATAAGCATCCATGTTTTCATGAGACTTCAAGATATCACTAGACATTGATGATAGTATCAAACATTGAATGTCAAATGAATCATTCATATGTTTCTCATAGATCAATAAATCCAAATCACTCACCTCTTTGGTAGGCGGATTAGGTAATGCTGACTCTAGCACATGAGACTTCTGTTCATGGAAAAGGATAACCCAAAGGTATATAAATAATTCATGTAAGTTTCCACGGATGAGGATGCTTCCTTTATTTAGAATTTATCATAGGGATAGTGTGGTTAATGGTTTTTTTTGTTTTTTTCACAAATAAAAGATAATATCATTATTACTTTCTTGATTACATTTTATGAAAAATAATAAATTAATTTTATTATGTCTCCCACTATTTTATAAAGTCCCAATGGCCCTCACCATTGGACTTAGAATTGTCCAGTTTCCCTGACATTCTAGTGGTAAGGATCCATATTCCCCTTCACATAACCCCAATAAAGGTTGGTCAAGTTATTTGTAGGTATTTAGGTAGGTAGGTATTTGACAACTATCAAATTGTATCTCCTTGATCTATTGAGTGGTCTACCCAATCCTGAAATCCTGACTTTGGATGTCACCATCTCTTTCCTCCAATATTACACCAAGTCTAGCAACATCTACCCCTCGTGATGTAATATAGTTAATTCAACCTGAAACCTTTCATAAGGGCTTCCTGTATAAAATTATGTGTCCCCACAAGGGTTGGTCAAATACATATTTTTGTTGAGTTTCTTTCTTAATCCAGTAATGGGAGGCTTGGATTGACTTTATATTTTATTTGAGGGATTTTTATATCTTATGTGTGAATTTCTTATTATCATTATCACATGATGGTTAATATTAAGTTGAACTTTCTTACGTGATTAATCGTGTCTTGATAATATTTATGCATTATCCTGGTTTATTTTTGTTCCATATTTCATGCTTATTTAATTCATTTATGTGATCATGACAACACATCCATAATGATAAACCATGAAACTGAAAAAAAAAATATAAATAAAAGGGTACGATCAAGAGCATGTATAATGGTCAGTTTATCCAACAGTTGACAAACTAACCCTGACCTAGGGGAGAAACACCTTGAACTTTTTGGTTTCGTGTTTACAACTTTATATGTGTCCACCTATATATATCCTGTGATTGGTTTTTTCTTGGATCCATCTGGAACCATCTTCACTAGCTTGGTCATTACATCCACTACATATTCCTTTTTTTAAACTCACACACGGGTGGGGGGTAAATATGGTTTTTACATAAAAGAATCCTTGGGCATGCATGCCCTACATATTAATGAGAAGATGGTTTAAAAAACAAAAAATTAAATTTAAATAAATTAATTAAAAGATACTGTCCATATACAAAGGTCTTAGACTATCTCATGATCATACATACATGCAATGATATTTACGCATAAATAAAACAAACATTCAATTCATTAATCATTATTATTTAAGATAAATCATGCTTAAATAAATTAATTATCATCTTTAATTAACCAATAGTTTTATCTTAAACCCTTTTATGAATTTTCTTGAGTTTATCATCCATCATAATATTAAACAAATAAATTCATTTAAAATTATCTTTGTACCTAACTTGTACATTGGAGGAAACCCATTTAATTCATGTTCATGACTACCCAATGAGCAGAAATGTACATTACACATATGTTAAATTAAACACACATATATAAAACACCTATCGCGTGTTGTGCCTCATCTTTACATTCTCACCATGGTACACGTCTCAAGGGTTTGTACAATATAATAATAAATTTTATTAATTTGGATGAGTACACGACGTGTAGTTCTAACTATATGGAATTTACTATTGTTCATCGTCCGTCTGAAGTACATGCCTGGGGATACGGCGTGTGATTTTATGTAGGAAATATTCAGATTACATGGAATATCTAGTGGGCCACACGCTATGTAGTATCTGCGTTACACGATTTTCAGCTGGGCAACCCATTTCCGGGGTACACATACTAACCCTAACTCGAAGGGACTACACACCGTGTCCAGTGGGCCACACAACATGTAATACGGAAACTGTGTGCCACATGTTCCTAGTGAACACAATGAGTCATTAAGACTTATACTAACTCAAATGGAATGACTTGGTTTGGCAAACCAGACCCGGTGCATTGAACCTTGACTACACGGCGTGTACTATCGAATACATGCCATGTGTTTTGGTGTTGTATGGCTAGAAACCTTTGGCACCTCCAGATGAGATCCTCTGTTTTATTTTAATCAAAATTAAAAAAAAATATAATTTCTATAAGGTGAATGAGAAACGAAAGAGAATGAATAGATCTTGAGATTCAGATGTGTAGAATGATTAACTTGATTTGAAATAACGAAATTATTAAATTCAAAAACCATCAATAAAATATTTAAATAATTATAAAATATGATGTAACCTACCTCTGATACCAATTGAAGGTTCTAGGCGCAGTGAAAGTGTAGTTATACCAACACCCAAATTTATTTTTTACCATGACCAATGATTATTCTTGGATTAATACTACGATGAACACCCATCTCCACAGAAGAGAATCAATGATTTAGATAAAGAAGGAAGAGTCCCAAAACCATTAGATAAGATTTTTTACATCTTTTTTATAATTAATTTAATTAATTTTATAAAGAAAAGAATACTTGGAATATTGGTACTTTCTTCGTTGATGATGTTGATCGTCCGGATTATTTTTTTGTTCTTGCGAGGATCCAAACAAGAATCCCTCTAGTGGTGATCCATACATGCTTTGATACCCTCTGATTGACACCACTCGTTCTCCGGGTGCTACCACAACGAAGCGAGTGTCTTCTGTTGGTCGTTCTTGATCACTTGTTCTTCATCCATAAAGAACGTCTCTCGTTCTTGAGAGGGGAGGGAAGAGGATTCAAGAGAGAAATTATTTAGCTCAACAATTCTCAATTTACCGGGTGTGAAGTTAGTACGTGACACAATAGACGTACATGTCTATTTATCGACATGGGTCTTCAGTTACAATATTTATTTGTGTAATAGTAATTAAATGAAATCAAACCTTTAGAGAAAACCCATGCTCTAAAAAATAATACCGCATCATTATTTATGGTGGTCCAACTTGCATAAAACGGAATAAAATTCTACGTCAGAAAATAATAGCAGTGTTATTAATATTTTAACCTATGCCAAACAGTTAAATAATTATTTTCACATCTTACAAATAAATATTTTACTACCAGAAGGTCCTTGGTCCACTAAAACTCTACGTCCATTTATTGAACACCTGAATAAATAAATAAATAAATAAATATCTATAAATAAAAATTTTATTTACAAAAAAGTAAATAAATATTTATTAAATGTTAAATAAAATAAATAAATATATTTTACTCACAATCCGGTGAAAAATTATTTATTTAGTTTATGTGATCATATTAACTTGAATAGAATTATTCATCGGTGTTGAGAATAATATTTATTTCATTAATTACATTCATATAGAATTTAACCAAGACCACCAGAAACACTTAGTTCGTGTCGCTCTAGGATTTTTTCTCATTGGCATTATATGGGATTTTCTAAAGTCCAAGAGTAATATCTCGCGATGGGTCAAGGAACCTATGAGAAATAATATAAATTCTCAATAATGACATCCACATACAAACACTAACTATGTAATATATTCCTTTTGTCTCAATATCTCATCAAATTGGTTTCATGATAGTGTCATCAACCATTATTCTGGATACGTTGTTCTTTGATTACTTGAAATAAAGTCATTTTTACACTATAGCCACTAAATTTAACATGATGGTTCTATTTCAATCAAATGGCCAAGATATCAACTTCTATAAATGGAAGAGAAAATTCCTTATTTGACTTATCCAAAAATAAAATGACACTCGTGACGCACCCAACGTACCCTACTTCCCACCAACTCTAATTTTTATGCATGTCAAATAATCACCGAGGCATGATAAACAGGAAAGCATGATGAAAAATCACACAAACATGTTATACAAGAAATCGTTCTAAATAATCACATAAGCAGGTATATAGATCATTATACCCTAGGAAATCAATAATGCAATCTATATAGCCTGACATATGCATCACATGTCATTCTTTACATACCTAAAATGATGCATATAGTAATGATTTATTTCTATACTAATCCCAGCATAAGAATATATAAATGATTAATCATAAAACAAATACACCAATCCCTCAAGGAGAACTAGTAACTAACTATAATAACAATAGAATTAACAACAATCCCACCCCTGGAAATGTGAAATTTCCCCCTTGCGTGTGTTGGTCGGAATCATACTTGAGATATTTCCATGTGTCTACACATTCCTAGTCTCATGCATAAAGTCCCAAAATAGTAATACAAAAATAATGGAACCTTTGTTACCACTTTTTAACATGCTAGTCTAACATCAACTAAAATGATGCCCCGAGTTGGTCACATCGCCTCAAGCGCACCTCTCTGTATGCCAGAGGATGTTGATTTGTATTGAGGTTCTTAAGGAGGGGTGATAGGGAGAATGTAACCTATGGATGATAAATAAATATATTGGAAGAATTAATAATTGAAATAAGTGGAATATAATAACAAATTACAATCCATAATAAATTAATAAATGATCATGCATGAACATCGTATAATGTAAAAAATAGCCATACAACAGGTCATTTATAAGAACATATATATAAATGAAAAAAAATCCCCAAATGCAATATCTAACAAAATCATGACCTCTAGATCAATCTTGTTCCCCCAATCTCCCATGTACATGAGTAACAATACATCACACAATCCATGTTTCTAAACCTACAAACATGAGGTCTGTTCAGATTCCAAACAAGAGCCTGAATATGGTATGAGATAAACTCGATAGGCCACCACCAATAGTATCTAATAAAATCAAATTTGTGAGTATAAATTAAATTAATATGAAGGTATATCAAATGTAGGGAAGTGATGGAAATCATAATTTAAACACATTGGGCTCAGGTACCCCCAAGACACATAGCCGACTATACTAACTTCGGCCTAAGCCTAAATGTATCTGAACAAGTGTCTTTTGGTTTATATATATATATATATTTGTGTCTTTAGATATATATATATATATATATATATATATATATGTATATGTATTACTAACTAGAACCCAAGGTGTATCTCAAGAGTCCATGCTTAATCATAACAATCTCATAATCAATAACAGACGACATGCCCAAGGATCTCAAAGGAATGCTATGGGATGAAATACCTAGATGTTTGGACGAGTAATATTATAAAAAGGGGGTCATATTTCAAAAAATATCACAATCCAAATCATCTAAACTGAGGATTATTTATTCCATGTATGACATCCTAAATAATGATGTGGTGTGTTATGCCAAACATCCAAATTGAGGGGGGCATGGGACGTCATTCCCTACAACCCAAGTGAAGTGAATCTCCATGTCCAATATCCTGGACCAAGGGGGTGTAAATTTTCATGTCCAAAAACCCTAACCATGGTTCCTCAATAATAATCTAGTATAATGATATCCATTTTTCCCAATGATCCCTTAGCCTAGGATTTCTGTAAATAGGAACCCAACATCACTCAAGGCAGAGTGGACATTCATTTATGTATAGATTTCCATATTTTATTACATGTTATGAGTTCAAACATGTCATAACATTATAGAACCGATTCATGTATACCATTACATAATAAATAAATAAGATTTCCATAGGAAGAAACCTCTCCACAATACAAATGAATTAAAATTATTTAATCATCCACATTCATTAGTTAAAATAACACACCACAAAAGTTATTTTACTCTAAAATGGAGGCATGATTTTCATACCAATAATCAACTAAAGTAATTCCCCAACCTCGGTCCCTAATAATTTTCATGAATTCCATTTGTGATCAAGGATGCTTAGGCCTATTCAAACAACTTAACACATTAATGAATTTACAGAAGTGATAATTCATTTAAAAAACACTCCCCCATGGTGCTTTTTTATAGGAAAAAATGGTATAAGAAAACATATGATCAAACACAACTTAAGAGGTGGCTCGAGTAGGGATCTTTAACCGTCAAACACATATAGATGTCCAAGGGCATCACGGTTGTAGTCTAAATAATACCATTTGAATAATTTAATAATTTAGGAGAAACACATATAATTTATCACATGTGGTACAATATAAATATTATATAAATGACACAACTTTAAGGGAAATGTTTGTATATACCACCTACCTTATAATAAAGATGCTTCACCTGTCCATTCTTAGGATTTGATTTGAAAAAAAGAATTCGAATTTGATGATTAAACATACACTTGGAAAATACATCATATGCATTCTAATAGAAATAGTATCCAATATAGAAAAACAAAGAATGAAAAGAAGCAACAGAAATCGTTGTCTTATCGAGAATTATCCAACATAATGGACGACGACCAATTCTGAGTCTGAACGGAGGAGATAACTCATTGCCTTCAAAATAAGAAGAGGGAGTGGTCCCACGATCGAAGGTGGTGATGTGCGAGAAATGGGATGGAAAAGGGTGATAAGAAAATAAATGAAACAAATTGAACATATTAAAATCACCCATTTTAAAGGGGTGCATAGTTTGGCTGAATGGAATTCCAAACCATGCACCACTATTGGTTAAGTGGTGGTAACTATGCAAGATAGGTGCACCATTTGACAATTCACACGTAGCCCATGCAGATCACCTCTGCCACAATTCTTCACCATTTTACATGGTTTCCCCAAGGTGTCACATGGTTAAACAAACCATGTACCTGTACATAAGAGACCGCATGTTTGGCGCTAAATGTACGCCAACCACGTGCCCCTATCTATTTTTTTCGAAACTGATTTTTTTAGATGTCGACTCCCTTGAAATCATCTAAACACCTGAGAAACTTTTAATGCATTTAATCCCATCTAAAAATATCACTAATTAGGGTTCCATCACAAAAAATAAAATTCAATTTTTAATTTAAGATTTATCCTATCCACCAAATGAAAAGTTCAAATTCTCCCAAAATTTTGAAGTTGTTAATAATTTTTAATAAATGGTAACATGTTTTAAAAATTAGTAATAAAGAACAATTTTTAGTAATAATTAGTAATAAATTTCAAAAATTAAATATAATTAGTAGTGAATTCTAAAAATTATTAATAATTAGTAATAAATTCTAAAAATTAGTATTAAATAGTAGTAAATTCTAATAATTAGAAAAATTTGTAATAAATTTTAATAAATTGTAATAGATTGTAATAAATTCTAATAAATTGTAATAAATAGTAATAATTAGTAATAAATTGTAATAATTAATAATAAATTGTAATAAATACTATTAATTAGTAATAAATTATAATAATTTGTAATAAATTGGAACAATTAGTAATAATAAGTAATGAATTACAAAAATTAGTAATTATTATTTATAAATTGCAACAATTAGTAATAATTAGTAATAAATTGCAACAATTTGAAATAATTATTAACAAATTGTAAGAATTGGTAATAATTACTTTTAAATTCTAATGATTGGTATTAAATTGTAATAATTTCTAATAATTAGTAATACATTGTAATAAATTGTAATAATTAATAATAAATTTGTAATAAATTTGTAATAAATTGTAATAAATTGTAACAAATTGTAAGAAATTACAATAAATTGTTAAAAATTATAATAAATTGTTATAATTAGTAATAAATTGTAATATTTAGTAATAAATTATAATAATTAGTAATAAATAATAATAATTAGTATTAAATTGTAATTACTAGTAATAAATTGTAATAATTAGCAATAAATTGTAATAATTAGTAATACATTGTAATAAATTGTAATAAATTGTAATAATAAGTAATAAATATTAATAATTAGTATTAAATATTAATAATTAGTAATAAATAATAATAATTAGTAATAAATTGTAATAGGTAGTAATAAATAGTAATAATTAGAAATAATTAATAATAAATTCTATTAATTAGTAATAAATCGGAACAATTAGTAATAATTAGTAATAAATTGCAATAATTAGAAATAATAAGTAATAAATTGAAACAATTAGTAATAATTTGCAATATCAGTAATAATTTGTTTTAAATTGAAATAATTAGTAATAGTTAATAATGATTAGTATAATTAGTAAAAAATAATAATAAATAATAATAATTAGTAATAAATTTTAAAAAATTGTAATCATTATTAATAAATTGTAATAACTAGAAAAAAATAGTAAAAAATTTTAAAAAATTGTAAAAAATTACAATAAATTGTAATAACTTGTAATAATTTTTAATAATTAGTAATAAATTTTAATAATTAGTTATATATTGTAATAATTAGTAACAAATTGTCAGAATTTGAAATAAATTATAAGGCTTTGTAGTAAATAGTAATAATTTGTAATGAATTGTAATAATTATTAATAAATTGTATTAATTATTAATAAATTTTAATAATTAGTAATAAATTCTAATAATTATTAATAAATTGTAATAATTAGTAATATTTAGTATTAATTTGTAATAAATAGTAATAACGCGTAATAATTAGCTATAAATAGTAATAAATTCTAATAAAAAGTAATAAATTTTAATAATTAGTAATAAATTCAAATAATTTGTATTAAATTGTAATAAATTGTAATAAATTGTAATAATTAGTAATAATTAGTCATAAATTAATAAAATTTGAAATATTTAGTAATAATTATCAATAATTAGTAATAATTATTAATAATTTACAATAATTAGTATGAAATTGTAATAAATTACTACAATTTTCAGCAGATTGGTGGCTACATTTTTTCAGATGTCGTATCTTCTTATAATGTTCTCCTACTAGAATCAATATAAAAAATCTATCATAACGTATGAATTTCCATTTTCGTATGCATGAGAATGGAGAGCAACACAATGATGCCTTCCTGCTCACTATTCTCATTCATACAAAAATTGATAAGCGTACGTCAGAGCATATGTTTTATACTAATTTCAGTCAATGAAAGTTTCAAGGAGATGAGGTAGTGGGGAAAAAAGTATCTTTTTTCTGACAACTCGTCTCTTTATAACTTTCTTCTTTTGAAATCACTATGAAAAATTTCCTCCAACGTTTGAAGATCCATTTTCATATGCATGAGAATAGAGAGAAGCGCTGAGTGGCCTCCATGCTCTCTATCCTATTGCAATTAGAAATGGATATCCACACATCGGAGTAAATTTTTCATAGTGATTTCTATTGGAGACAATGGAGATGAGTCGTTGGGAAAAAGTGCTGACGCCAATCCACTGGAAATTGTGTTACCAGTAATTAACAATTATTGGAAAAAATTAGATGTAATTAATTTTATTTAGTGGTAATTTGTATAAATTTTTATACGTTATTGTAGATTAGTATAAAAGTTTGAAAAAAATACTATATATAAGTATAAAATAATATAAATTATTATAATTTGATAGAAAAAAGACATCAATTATATTCTCTTTTTTTGGATAGTGTTTTTATTATATCAAATTATACAAAAAATCGAATTATTATATATTTTTTAGAGAAATAAAAAAAGGAAGTCAACAACCATCATTATTATATGATCATGCTTGGATAAATCAACACAATAATTCAAACAATTTTGGATTAAATCTTGTATATATTTATGGTGTTAAAGATTTATTATCATTTTAATCATGAAAACAAACATATATTTAAAAAGGGACAATTAAGTGTTCTTGAAAAAAACATCTGAGGATGTTCGACACATTTGACAATATTGGGGGTCATTTATTTCCATTTTTAACTAGATTATATGTTTGGTATCAACATGGTAAACTTTATTCTAGAGAGGATACTGATATTTTGTTTTTGGATCCAACACAGTTTCAAAATATAGTACATGATGTGGCAGGTCCGCCTCTTTCTACAAGCTGAAACTTAGGATAATATTAATTTAACTTCTGAGTTGGAGCCATCTCATTTTTATGAGTTGTCAAGGTCCACTAAAGATGACTTTTATCCTGGTAACAAGGTAAAAAAATTTAAACTAGTTTCTCAATTTATGGCTATTAAATCAGATTTTTGAATGTCAAATAGTTGTTTTTATCAGATATTATCCATGGTAAAAACACTACTACCTGGAGGAAATGTGTTCCCTACAAAATTCTATGAGAGAAAGAGGCTGGTTCATTATCCAAGTCATGGGTATCAGAAGATTCACGCATGTTTAAATAATTGTATCTTATATTATAGTGAAAATGATCCATTTCATAGTTGTCCCACATGTGGATAAGCAAGGAATAAAGAGGCTCAATAAGAGATGTTTAGATATAAAATTTTAATAAATTGAGATATTTCCTGCTTACACCCAGAATGCAGCATTTATTTATGTCTCAGAACCAAGCTTCATTAATGTCATGGCATAAAGCCAATATTCCAACTAATAAAACCGTAAATCATCACCATGATGGTGATTCATGGAATCATTTTGACCAAGTGCATGTTCCTTTTTTTAGAATCCCGAAACATGCGATTGGGTCTTTATACTGATGGTTTCTATGAATTTGGTTCTTACAGTAGTCAGTATTCATGTTGGTCTATCTTTATAAATTCATACAATTTACATCCTTGGATTCGGATGAAGGAACCACAAATTCTTTTGAACTTATTAATTCCATGACATCGAAAAAAATAATATTGATGTTTATTTGAAATTATTGATAGATGAGTTAAATTAATTATGGAGTAATGGTGTCAATACATATGATGTTGCTGCGAAACAAAATTTCTTATTGAAAGCTTCATTGATGTGGACAGTTAGGGAATTCCCAGTATATAACATGTTATATGGATAGACTACACGTGGTCCAAAATCATGACCATACTGAATGAGAGACAACAAAGCATTTATGCTCTTCAATGAAAAAAAAACATTGTTTTTTTGAATGTCATCGTAGATTCCTTCCAACTGATCATTATTTTTGGTTGAAAAAATATCATTTAAAAAAAGAAAAAATTGAAAAAATATGTAACTAAAAAACTGATATTTAGTAGATATTTAAAATAAATTGTCTATTTATCACCTCCATTACATTTTTACCAACAATAAATCAATAGAAAATTGATGGCTTTAGAAAAAACAAAATTCGATAAATCAAATATTTTTGGGATCTGCCATATTGATCTAATTTTTTGGTCCATCAGATATTAGATTTCATGAATATTGAGAAGAACTATTTTGATAATTTATTTCATATAGTTTTGGATAAATCTAGTAAGACAAAAGGTAAAGAAAAATACATAATTAGATCTTGCCTAAATTTGTAGGTGACCAGAACTCGAAATGTTTGAAAATGCCAGATCACAGAATTTAGTGAAACAAAAAAGCATATTATTCAATATCCAAAGAAAATAAATTATTATTCTGTAATTGGATTAAATATTTTCTACTTCTAGATGGTTATGCTTCCAATTTTGGAAGATGCGACTGAAATGGTCATATTACTTGATTAAAAAGTCCTGGTTGCCATGTTATAATGGAAAGAATTATTCTGATTGGATTAATAGGTTTGATGGATTCTATGATTTGGGATGCGCTAACAGACATACCAAAATTTTTTGAGACTTTTTTTGATGAAATGTGACTACAATTCCTTAAGAAGACTGCAAGAATATTTGGTTTTAATTTTTTTTATACTGAAAAAAATCTTCATTTTAGCTTTGTTTGACTCAATGGAACATTTAATATTATATTTTACACATGGAGAAAAATGTGGAGGTCTGGTATAGTTCTAATGGATGTACCCATTCGATAGATGCATGCAGAAATTGAATAAAAAAGTACTTAAGAAATTATCGGTTGAAGGTTCAATTATATAAGCTTATTTGGAAGAGGAAATTTCTTTTTTCTTCTCTCATAACATTCAATCTAAATAACCTCCAAAACACTACCATATGGTCCATAACGAGGGAATTTTTAATGATGAAATGTGTAATCAATTATCAATTTTCAATTATCCCAAACTTAGATTTGGTGGAGTTCAAGAACGATGAATTTCAGATGAAGAACATCAAAGAGCTCATAAATATGTTCTACTCAACCATGAAGAAATGAAAGCATTTTTATAGTGAGTTCTTCGATCGCTTATTCTATATTTTTTTTATTGTAAACTATTTTTATTTTATTTTTTGGTTATATGATAATAATTCCATGAAACATGTTTCACAAATTACAACAACTCCTCTTGCATAATGTCGACAAAAACAATTTCTTACTTGTTTCAAAAATCGGTATCAAAAATTATTTTTTCACATATAAAATCAATTTATTATCTATTATATTGATAATTGTTTTACAAATTTTCAAGTATCTCAAAATTATGATAAAATTCATAATTGATTTCATGTATTAAGTAACCCACCATCAAAAATGGTTTAATATTATAAAGCATATGTGGTAAATGGGGTTCGATTTCATACTTGTGCATATGGGGAATAAAATTAAAAATGAATAGTGGTTTGTGTTTGAGATAATCACATTATAGATAAACTGAAGTTGGCTTTTATGGCATGCTGGAAGAAATTATTGAACTATGTAATCTGGGGAAACATTACATAACAATGTTTAAATGTCAGTGTTTGGATACTGAGAGAGGTTTGTATGTTCATCTAACCCATGGAATCATTGATATTAAAAATAAAAGTCTTCTTGTAGAAAATGAACCATTTTTATTGGATAATCAGGCACATAAAATTTATCATTAAAAATACTGTGCTACAACAAGAGGGTTGAGTGACTGGTGAAGTATAATAAAAATTAATTGATGGGAAAATTAGTTTACTCAAAGTGAATGTGGTTCCACTGAGGTAACAGGAATTGAAATTTTTCAAGAGACTACTCCAAATCCATATTTTTTTGAAGAGACACAAATATTGATGATGACACACCACACTTAAGGTTCGATAGTGATAATGATGTTAATGAGGTTAAAAATGAATTTGAAATGATAAGAGATGATAAAACAGAAACTTATATGAAGATTGATGATACTAAGGAGGAATATGAAGACCTTGACATCTTCAGATATAAGGATGAGGATGAAGATGAACATTGACACAATTAAATTCTAGTTATAATAATATATAATATATATGTATATGTATAATAGTTTTTTTCAATTGTTTTCTAACAGCAGTCATTTCATGATTCAGATGGATGAGGATCTATATCGTATGTTGAAGGAAGCTGGTCTACCTTCAGACGAGCAAGATGTTGGGTCATCTGACCCTCAGACTACTGGCAGTTCAAGGGAGACTTGGAGGGGGAGTGGTCTTGTGCATTTGATGATTCCTAACCTGATCCTGGAGCGATGTCCACGTCTTGGCCTCAATCCACACATGCATAGGTATGTTTACATGTATATTTTAGTTATTTTTCAACAATTCATTTATATACTAATTGTTTGATTAGTTGTTCTGTTTTTCACATCCCTACTCATATAGTTATTAGAAAGGGAATGTAATATTGTGCAATTATTTTTTTGATGCATGGGCCTCATGGGATGAGATTCTCATTGACGTGCAACATTGCATGTTCGATCTTTAGCTAGTACGCAAATAAATAATATTTATTTTGAAACTAATTTTATTAATATATTGATATTATAAATTATTTGTGCGGTTTATGGTATCTAATTGATGAGAGTATGAATGCGGATATCTGGAAGTCATGGAGGGTGACTATGCATTAGCATTGCAATTAGTTTTTGCACAATTTGAGAAGGAAAGTGATGGATAAAGCAAGAGTGATAGATTTTGATGAGT
Organism: Viscum album; assembly: GCA_963277665.1. Lineage (NCBI taxonomy): Eukaryota > Viridiplantae > Streptophyta > Magnoliopsida > Santalales > Viscaceae > Viscum > Viscum album. Next base: position 37,633 of record CAUJRU010002907.1, on the reverse strand, counting down.
CCTATCCCGGCCACTGATCTGATTACATTTTATCTCAGGTTTGGAATGGATTATGTTCACAATGATTGGGTGGTAATTTTCAGAGGATATCACCAGTAAGTTGAGAAATCCAGGGGAGAAAAAAGGTGACACATCGAGTCGATAGGCCTAAATTCAGTAAGCATAGGGAGCATATGGTAAGTAATTTTTTTAAAAATATATTATATAACATTGAATTAAACGGTTTATTCTATATTACTATAGGTAGTCAAATAGCCAGATATTTCGGAGTTCAATATTTACAGGATGGTGTATAGTGATCCGACCAATGGAGAGATTGGAGGTGCTCTCCATCATTAGACTATGGTAAGTATATTTTCCCTTTGAGATTAAAATTGAACTGAATTTAATATTTTAATTATATTACTTTTAAATTGAAATTTAAGGAGTCATATGGGGCCACACCATCCCTGATATAGATTGAGAGTCAGTCTTAGACTGATACTCAGACCAGTGCCTACCAATTTTATGAAACAACATGGATGAAAGTGACCCAATAAGCCTTGGAGAATGGCCAAGTTTTTGGTATCGTCTCTTGATTAACACCTCTGGAGTATTATGGAACAATTATGATGTCGGAATCTTGTTTGAGCAGAGCTCGTGGAGAGTATTCATCATCTATTTCACAATATCTAGAGCATCTGTGAGCTCAGAGTGAGCTTATAGAGAGTATTCACAAAGAGTATGAGCAGATATGTAAATGGAAGTAGTAGTAGCATGAAGATTTCATAAGATAGAAACAGAAAAACAGTAACATGAGATATAGGAGGAGATGCATTGATGGATTTAATACTAGGAGTCAGAGCAGTTGGAGTACATGTGATGACTGACTCATGGTTTAGGGATAGAGGTCCCTCCACCATCTCCTATAACTCCTCCAGATGACCCTCCCCACTTAACGAGTCATGACACTTATTAATGATAATATTAATGTATAAGGATCATTACACACGATTGAATATAGGAATATCAGATGATGCCAAAACAGGCAGAATTACTATGGGTGTGTCTGTTTTCATAATCTCCCATCTTAGAGATTACCAAGTATGAACTTCATGAGAGAAAGTCACATTTACTTACGAGTACTCGCACCTGACAGCTTGTATACTATGTGTCCCATTATATTATTCCATCCAACCATAGAACAATATTTAAGAATATAATTATAGTATTTCAAGGTTCTCATCATAGCGGGGAAATACCATGACCTTATCAATGCAACAAATAATCTACGACATTATTACATCATAGTCATGTAGAACAATGAAAAATATGTAATAAGATGTTTGATATTTAAATACAATAAATATCCATGTAATCATAGTACAAAAATTTGGTTTTTGGACACCGACTCTTATAGTTATGCATGTCAAATAATCATTGAGGCATGATAAATAGGGAAGCATGATGAAAAATCACGCAAACATGTTATACAAGAAATAATCCTAAACAATCATCTAAGCAAGTATACCAATCATTATACAGTAGGAAATCAATAATACAGTCTATATGGAATGACATATGCATCACATGCCAATCTATACATACCTAAAATGATGCATATAGTAATGCTTTCCTTCTATACTGATGCTAGGGTAGAAATATATAAATCATTAAGCATAGAAAAATACACCAATCACCAAAGGAGAAATAGTAACCAACTATAATAACAATAGAATGAGCAACAATCCCACCCCTAGAAATGTGATCTTTCCCCCTTCTGTGTGTTCGTCAGAATCATACATGAGATATTTCCAAGTGTCTACACATTCCTAGTCTCATGTATACATTCTAAAAATAGTAATAAAAAAGGAAAGGATACCTCTGATACCACTATTTAACATCCTAATCTTTCATCCACTAAAATGATGCCCCGATTTTGTCACATCGCCTCCTGTGCGCATCCCTGTATGCCAGAGGATGTCGATTTGTAGTGAGGTTATTTTGGTGGTGTGATGGAGAGACTGTAACCAATGGATGATAAATTAATATATTGGAATCATAAATAATTGAAATAAGTGGAATATAAAAACAACTTACAATCCATAATAAATGAATAAATGATCATGCATGAACATGGTATAATGTAAAAAATAGGCATACAATAGGTTGTTTATAAACATATATAAATAAATAAATCACCAAATGCAATATCTATCAAAATCCTGACCACTGGACCAATCGTGTTCTCCCAATGTCCCATGTACATGAGTAACAATAAATAACACAATCCATTTTTCTAAACCTACAAACATGAGGTCTGTTCAATTTCCAAACAGCATCTTGATTAGGGTGTTAGATAAACTCGATAGGCCTGCACCAATAGAATCTAATATAATCAAATTTGTGAGTATAAATTAAATTAATTTGAAGGTATATCAAATTTAGGGATGTGATGGAAATTATAATTCAAACACCTTGGGTTCAGGTACCTCCAAGACACCTGGCCAACTATACTAACTTCGGTCTAAGACTAAATGTCTCTGAACAAGTGTCCTTTGATATATATATATATAATTGTGTCTTTATATATATATATATGTAATAATAACTAGGACCCAAGGTCTAACTCAAGAGTCCTTGCTTAATCATAAGAATCTCATACTCAATAACAGACACCATACCCAAGGATCTCAAAGGAATGATATGGGATGAAATGTCTAGAAGTTTAGATAAGTAATAATTTAAAAGGGGGATCATATTTCAAAAAACATCATAATCAAAAGCATCTTAACTGAGGATTCATTATGCTATGTCTGACATCCGAAATAATGATGTGGTGTGTCATGCCCAACATCCAAATTGAGGGGGCATGGGAAGTCATGCCTGACAACCCAAGTGAAGTGATTCTCCATGTCCAATATCCTTGACCAAGGGGGTGTAAAGATTCATGTCCAAAAACCCTAACCACGGTTCGTCAATAATAATCAGGTATAATGAAATCCATTTTCCCTATGAACCCTTAGCCCAAGCTTTCTGTAAAGAGGAACCCAACATCACTCAAGGTAGAGTGGACATTCATTTATGTATAGATATTCATATTTTATTACGTGTTATGAGTTCAAACATGTCATAATATTATATAAAACATGCATGCATACCATTACATAATAAATAAATAATAAGTCCATAGGAAGAAACCATTCCCCAATACAAATGAATTAACATTATGTAATCATCCACTTTCATTAGTTAAAATAACCCACCACCAAAGTTATTTTATTATAAAATGGAGGCTTGATTTTCATACCACTAATCAACTGAACTAATTCCCCAACCAAGGTCCCTAATACTTTTCAAGAATTATATTTGTGATCAAGGATGATGAGGCTTATCCAAACCACTTTACTCATTAATGAAATTACAAAAGTGAAAATTCAGTTAAAAAACACACCCCCATTATGGTTTAGTTATTGGAAATAATGTTATAAGAAAATTTATTATCAAACACACCTTAAAAGGTGGTTCGAGTTGGGATCTTTAACCTTCAACCACATATGGAGGTCCAAGGGCATCATGGTTATGGTATAAATAATACTATTTGAAGATTTTAATAATTAAGGAGAAACACATAGAATTTATCACATGTGGAACAATAGAAATATTATATAAATGAGACAACATTAAGGTAAATGCATGTATATTCCACCTTCCTTATAATAAGGACCCTTCACTTGTCCATTATTAGGCTTTGATTTGAAAAAATGAAGTGGAATCTGATGATTAAACATAAATTTGGAAAATACATCATATTCATTCTAATAGAAATAGTATCCAATATAGAAAAACAAAAAAAGAAAAAAGATATAGAAATCATTTTCTTATCGAGAATTATCCAACACAATAGACAACGACCGATTTTGAGTCCGAACGGACGAGATACCTCCTTGCCTTCAAAAGATGGAGAGGGACAGCTCCCGTGACCGAAGGTGGTGATGTGTAAGAAATGGGATAGAAAAGGGGGATAAAAAAACAAATGAAACCAGGTGAACGTATTAAGATCACCCATTTTAAAGGGGCACATAGTTTTTTCCGATTGGTATTCCAAACCATGCAGTGTTAAGTAGCACTAACCATGCAAGATAGGTGCACCATTTGACAATTCGCACGTAGCCCATGCAGATCACCTCTGCCACAATTCTTCACCATTTTATATGGTTTACCCAAGGAGTCACATTTTTAAACAACCCATGTCCCTATACATAACAGACAGCAAGTTTGGTGCTAAATGTACGCCAACCACACGCCCCTATCTATTTCTATCGAAACAGATTTTTTTAGATCTCGACTCCCTTGAAATCATCCAAACATCCAAGGAACTTATATTGCATTAAATTCCTTCTAAAAATATCACTTTTAAGGGTTCCATCACTAATAATAAATTTCATGTTTTATTTTATGATTCCTCATGTCCACCAAATGAAAAGTTCGAATTCCCCAAAAAAATTTCCAGTAGGTCCTATACTACGGGAAAAGTGGGTTTTTGCGGCGGGTCACTGACCCGTCGCAAAAAGTCTATCAGAAGGAGTTTTTTGCGATGGGAGAACTAGCACGTCCCAAATAATTAGGTTTTTGCAATGGGGTGATGGTTCTCGTTATAAAAGGTTTGGCGTGAGTAGCGTGCCAAACTACAAGAAATGTACTTGCGATGAAATTTTATGTATGTTGCAAATACATGGTGGAATTTTTTAGTATTTGCAACAGGATTTATCCCCCCTTGAAAATAGTATGTCAGAAGGTTGGTATTTGTTACGGGCCCCGTCGAAAATTACTTTCTGATGAGTATTTGCGATAGACCCTGTCGTAATTAAGCTCGTCGCAACTAATCTAACCTATATATACCACCACAGATTTTTTTCTCATTCCACTCAATTCTCCACATCTTTATCTCTAGTGAGAAATTTTTCTCTTAAAATTTTTCATAGATTAAGATTTTAATTCAGGGTATTACTCGCGATTTATATCCTTCGGAAACTTTAGTTTTAAGGCATTTATTTATTTATTTATTTATTTTATTTATTTTATTTTATTTTATGTATAATTATTGTTAATTAGATGTTGTTAAATTAAATTAGAATCAGATAGTTTTATTTATCATTGTTTATGTTTATTTTTGAAAATAATTACGTGTGATTAGTATTGATTAATATTAATTTATAGTTATTATTTTAATTAGTATTAATTAGTAATAAATAGTATTAAATTATAATAATTAGTTTTAAATTAAAATAATAAGTATAAAATTGTAATAATTAGTATTAAATTGTAATATTTAAAAATAAATAGTAATAATTAGTAATAAATTTTAATAATTAGAAAAATATTGGAATAATTAGTAATAAATTGTAATAATTAGTAATATATAGCACGAATTCATAATAAATATTAATAAATTCTAATAAATTCTAACAAATAGTAATAAATTCTAATAAATAGTACGAAATTATAATAAATAGTAATAAATTCTAATAATTATTAATAAATTCTAATAATTAGTTATAAAATGTTATAATTAGTAATAAATTGTAAAAATTGTAATAAATTGCAACAATTAATAATAATTAGTAATAAATTGCAAAAATTAGCAACAATTTGTAATAAATTCTAATAATTAGTAATAAATTATAATAATTAGTAATAAGTTGTAATAAATTCTAATAATTACTAATAAATTGTAATAATTAGTAATAAATTGTAATAAATTGTAATAAATTGTAATAAATTGTAATAAATTTTGATAATTAGTAATAAATTGTAATAAGTAGTTTTCAATTATAATAATTAGTAATACATTATAATAATTAGTAATAAATTACAATAATTCATAATAAATTTTAATAATTAGTAATAAATTTTAATAATTAGTAATAAATTGTAATAAATATTAATAAATAGTTATAATTAGTAATAAATATTAATAATTAGTAATAAATAATAATAAATTTTAATAATTAGTAAAAAATTCTAATAATTATTAATAAATTCTAATAATTAGTAATAAATTACAATTTTTAGTAATAATTAGTAACAAATTTCAAAACATAATAATAATTAGTAATAAATTCTAAGAATTATTAATAATTGGTAATAAATTCTAATAATTAGTTTTAAATTGTAGTAAATTTCATAATTAGAAAAAAATTGTAATAAATTGTAATAAATTGTAATAATTAGAAATAAATTAGTAATAAATTGTAATAAATTGTAACAGATTGTAATAAATTCTATTAAATAGTAATAATTAGAAATAAATTACAATAATTAGTTATAAATAGTACTAATTTGTAATAAATAGTAATAATTAGAAAAAATTGTAATAATTAGTAATAAATTGTAATAGTTAGTAATAAATTGTAATAAATTCTATTAATTAATAATAAATCCTAATAATTAGTAATAAATCAGAACAATTAGTAAAAATTAATAATAAATTGCAATAGTTCGTAATTATTATTAATATATTGCAACAATTAGTAATAATTTTTAATAAATTGAAACAATTTGAAATAATTACTAATAAATTCTAATAATTAGTAATAATTACTATTAAATTCTAATGATTGGTATTAAATTGAAAAAATTCTAATAATTAGTAATAAATTTTAATAAATTGTAATAATTAGTAATAAATTAGTAACAATTTACCAATAAACTGAAATAAATTGTAATTAATTGTATCAAATTGTAATAATTTGTAATAAATTGTTAAAAATTGTAATAAATTGATATAATTAGTAATAAATTGTAATATTTAGTAATAAATTATAATAATTAGAAAGAAATTGTAATAATTAGTATTAAATTGTAATTTTTAGTAATAAATTGTAATAATTAGTAATAAATTGTAATAATTAGTAATAAATTGAAATAATTTTAATAAATTGTAATAATTAGTAAGTAAATTTAATAAATAGTATTAAATATTAATAATTAGTAATAAATTGTAATAGTTAGTAATAAATAGTAATAGTTAGTAATAAATAGTAATTATTAGTAATAAATTCTAATAATTAGTAATTATTTGGAACAATTGGTAATAATTAGTAATAAATTGCAACAGTTTGTAATAATTTGTAATTAATTGGTACAATTTGTAATAATTAGTAATAAATTGGAAAAATTAGTAATAATAAGTTTAAAATTGAAATAATTAGGATTAATTAGTAATGATTATAATAATTAGTAATAATTAGTAATAAATTATTATAATTAGTAATAAATTGTAATAAATTGTAATAATTAGAAATAAATTGTAATAAATTGTTATAAATTGTAGTTAACTGTAATAAATTTTAATAAATTGTAATAACTTGTAATAATTTATAATAATTAGTAGTAAATTGTAATAATTGGTAATAAATTGTAATAATTAATAAAAAATTCTAATAATTAGTAATAAATTGTAATAATTAGTAGAAAATTGTAATAATTAGTAATAAATTTCAATAATTAGTAATAAGTTGTATTACTTACTAATTAATTTCAATAATTTGTAAAAAAGTATAATAATTGGTAATAAATTGTAATAATTACTAATAGTTTGTAATAAAGCGTAATAACTAGTAATAATTAGCTGTAAATAGTAATAAATTCTAATTAATAGTACTAAATTCTAATAATTAGTAATAAATTCTAATAATTAATAATAAATTGAAATAATTAGAAATAAATTATAATAATTATTAATTATTTTTCATAAATTATTAGAATTATAAATATTTATTAATAATTATCAATGATTATAACTAAGTAGTAATAATTAACAATAATTAGTAAGAAATTGTAATAAATTGGAACAATTTTAAGCGGATTGGTAGAACCATTTTTCACAACGCCTTATCTTCTTATAATTTTCTCCTAATAGAATTAATATAAAAAAATATATCATAACATTTAAACATCCATTTTCATATGCACGAGAATGGAGAGCAACAAAACAATGTCTTCTTTCTCTCCCTTATCATATATACGAAAATTGATATGCGTACATCAGAGGATATTTATTATAATAATTTCAGTCGAAGAGTGTTGCAAGGAGATGAGTCGTTGGGCAAAAAGTATCTTTTTCCGACAACTCATCTCCTTATAACTTTCTTCTTTTGAAATCACTTTGAAAAATATCCTCCAACATACGAATATCAATTTTCATATACACGAGAATATATAGAAGAATAGAGAGGCCTCCCTGCTCTCTATCATCTTCCATACAGAAATAGATATACATACATCATAGTAGATTTTTCATAATGATTTCTGTCAAAGAAAATAGAGATGAGTCGTTGGGAAAAAGTGTTTTCGACAATCCACTGGAAATTGTGTTACCAGTAATTAGCAATTATTAGTTCAAATTAGCTGTAATTATTTTTAATTAGTGGTAATTAGTATAAATTATTATAAGGTAGTGTAGATTACTATAAACGTTTAAAAAACACATTATATAAGTATGAAATAATAGAAATTATTATAATTTGATAGAAAAAGAAATTTAATTATCTTCTATTTTTTTGGATACTGTTTTTATTATATAAAATTATACAAAAAAACTAATTATTATATATTTTTTAGAGAAATAAAAAAAAAGGAAGTCAACAACAATCATTATTAGATGATCGTGCTTGGATAAATCAATGCAAGAATCCAAACATTTTTTGTTTAAATCCTATATATTTTGAGGGTGTTAAAGATTCATTATCATTTGAATCATCAAAACCAATATTTATTTTAAAAGGGACAATTATGTGTCCTTATAATAAATGAGCTCTGAGGATGTTTGACACATTTGATAATGTTGGGGGTCATTTATTTCATTTTTTGTCAACCAGATTATATTTTTCAGTGTCAACATGGTGAACGTTGTTCCAGGGAGGATAATAATAATTTGGTTTTGGATCCAGCACAATTTCAAAATTTAGTACATGATGTGGCAGGTCCACCTTTTTCAACAATCTGAATCTCAGGATAATATTAATTTAACTCTTGAGTTGGAACCATATCATTTTTATAAGTTGTTGAGGTCCGCTAATGATGCCTTATATCCAGGTAATAAGATACAAAATTTTGAACCAGTTTCTAAATTTATGGCTATTAAATCAGATTATGGAATGTCAAATAGTTGTTCTGATCAGATATTATCTTTGATAAAAACACTTCTACCTGAAGTAAATGTGTTGCCTACAAATTTTTATGAGAGAATGAGGCTGGTTCGTAATCTAGGTCTTGGTTATCAGAATATTCACGTATGTTTAAGTGATTTCATATTATATTATGGTGAAAACGATCCATTGCATAGTTGTCCCACATGTGGATAATCAAGGTATAAAGAGGCTCAATAAGGGAAGTATGGATTGATTACTGTAAAATAATTGAGATATTTCCTACTTACACCCGGATTGTAGCGTTTATTTATGGCACAGAACACAACTTCATTGATGTAATGGCATAAAACCAATATTCCAACCGATAAAACCATAAATCATCACCCTGATGGTGATTCATCGAAACATTTTGACCAAGTGTATCATCCATTTTTAGAATCCCAAAATATTCGATTTGGTGTTTCTACTGATGGTTTCTATCCATTTGGTTCATATGGTAGTTAGTATTCATGTTGGTTTATCATTATAAATCCATACAATTTACCTCCTTGGATGCTGATGAAGGAACCACATATCCTTTTGACGTTATTAATTCCATGACATCCAAAAAAGAATATTGATATTTACATGAAAGCATTTATTGATGAGTTAAATTTATTGTGGAGTAATGGTGTCAATACATTTGATGTTGCTGCAAAGTAAATTTTTTTATTAAAAGTTGCATTGATGTTGAAAATTAGTGACTTCCCAGTATAAAAAATGTTATCTAGATGAACTACACAAGGTCCAAAATCAAGACCATTCGGAATGAGAGACAACAATGCAGTTATGCTCTTGAATGAAAAAAACCATGTTTTTTCGAATATCATCACAAATTCCTTCCAATTGATCGTTATTTTTGGAGGAAAAATATCATTTCAGAAAAGACACAATTGAAAGAGATGGAAGTAAAACAATTATATTAGGTACATATCTAAAATAAATTGTCTATTTATTACCTCCCATTACATTTGGACCAACAATAAATCAAAAGAAAATTGAAGGCTTTGGGAAGGAACACAATTTGATAAAACAAATCATTTCTTGGGATCTTCCATATTGATCTGATTTATTGGTCCATCACATGTTGGATTTCATGCATATTGAGAAGAACTATTTTGATAATTTATTTTATATAGTTTTGGATAAACCAGGAATGACCAAGGATAAGTTAAAGACACAATTATATCTTGCCTAAATTTGCAGGTGACCAAAACATGAAATGATTGAAAATGTCAGATCACAGAATTTAGTGAAGATAAAAATCATATAATACACTCTCCAAAGAGAATTTATTATTATTTTGTTAGTGGATTAAATATTTTAGACTTCCAGATGGTTATGCATCCAATTTGGGAAGAGGTGTTAAAAGTGGTCCTATTACTGGATTAAAAAGTCATGGCTGTAATTTCAAAATGGAAATACTTATTCTTATTGGATTAATAGGTTTTTTGAATTCTATTATTTGGGATTCATTAATAGACATATCAAAAAAATCGATACATTTTTTATTAAATGTTACTACGATCCATTAAGAATACAGTAAGAATATTTTGTTTTAATTTTTTGTAAACTGAAAAAAATATTCCGACTAGATTTGTTTGACTCAATGGAACATTTGATATTATATTTTCCACATGAAGAAAAAAGTGGAGGTCTGGTATAGTTCTCATGGATGTACACATTCAAGAAATGCATGTAAAAATTGAAGGAAAAAGTATGTAAAAAAGCATCGGTTGAAGTTTCAATTGTAGAATCTTTTTTGTAAGAGGAAATTTCTTTTTTCTACTCTCATTACATTAAATATGAATATCCCAAAAAACTAAATTGTGTAGGCCATAACGAGGGAAATTTTAAAGATGAAATGGGCAACCAATTATCAATTTTCAATCAACCCGAACTTGGCTTTGTTAGAGTTCATGAACGATGACAGTCAGATGTTAAACATCACAGATATCATAAATATGTTCTACTCAACTATGAAGAAATGAAACCATTTGTATAGAATGTGGATTGATCACTTATTCTATAATTTTTGTTATAGTAAAATAATTTTATTTTATTTGAAGGTTATATCAAAATCATCTAATGATAAAAGTTCCACAAATTATAACAACTCCCCTTTAATAACGTCGAAAAAAACTCTTATTACTAGTTTCAAAAACAGGTATCAAAAATTATTTTTTTAACATATAAAATAAATTTAGTATCTATTATATAGATAATTTTTTTGAAAATTTTCAAGTATCTCAAATTTTTGATAAAATTCATAATTGATTACATGTATTAAGAAACCCACCATCAAAAACAGATAAATATTATAATGCATATGTGGTAAATGGGTTTCGATTTCATACATGTGCATATGGGGAATAAAATAATTAATTAATAGTGGTGTGTGTTTGAGAGGATCTCATTATAGAGAAACTGAAGTTGGCTTTTATGGCATGCTGGAAGAAATTATTGAACTATGTTATCTAGGACAACATTACATAACAATGTTTAAATGGTAGTGTTTGGACCCTGAGAAAGGCTTGAATTTTCATCCAACCCATGGAGTCATTGATATTAAATATAAAATTAATCTTGTAGTAAATGAACCATTTTTATTGGATAATCAAGCACATTAAATTTATTATTCAAAATATTGTGATACATCAAGGGAGTTGAGTGATTGGTGATGTATAATAAAAATTAAATCTAGGGAAAATCAGTTTACTCCAAGTGAATGTTGTTCTAATAAAGTAGAAGGAATTGAAATTTTTGAAGATACTGCTCCAAATCTATCCTTTTTATGAAGAGACACAAATATCGATGACAACACGCGACAGTTAAGGGTTGATGGTGATAATAATGTTAATTAGGTTACAAATTAATTTGAAATGACAAGAGATAATAAAACATAAACATATATGAATATTGATGATACTAAGGAGGAATATAATGACATTGACAACTTCAAATATGAATATGAGGATGAAGATAAACATTGACACAATTAAATTCTAGTTATAATCATATATAATATATATCTTTATATATAATAGTTGTTTTCACCTGTTTTCTTACAACATTCATTTCATGTTTTAGATGGATGAGGATCTATATCGTATGTTGCAAGAAGCTGGTCAACCTTTGGACGAGTAGGATGTTGGGTCATCTGACCCTCGAACTACTGGCAGTTTAGGGGAGTCTCAGAGGGGGATTGGTCTTGTGCATTTGATGATTTCTTACCTGATCATGGAGCGATGTCCACGTTTTGGCCTCAATCCACAAATGGAGAGGTATGTTTACATGTATATTTTAGTTAGTTTTCAATAATTTATTTATATACTAATTGTTTTATTAGTTGTTATTTTTGTCATAGCTTTACGCATATAAAAATTAGAAATGGAGTGTTATATGGTGTAATTATTTTTCTGAAGCAAGACCCTCGTGAGATCAAATTATCATTGATATGCAACACTGCATGTTTGATCATTGGCTAGTACGTAAATAAATAATATTTATTTTGAAACTAATTTAATTAATAAGTTGATATTATAAATTATTTGTGGGGTTTATGGTATCTAATTGATGAGAGTATGCATGGAGCTATCTGTAAGTCATGGCGGGTGATTATGTGTCAGCATTGTAGTCAGTTTTTTGCACAATTTGAGAATGAAAGAAATAGAGAAAGCAGGAGTGACAGAGTTTTATGAGTCTTGTCATGCCCACTGTACTGATTACAGATTATCTCATGTTTGGGATGGATTATGTTCACAATGGTTGGGTGGTCATTTTATGAGGAGATCACCAGTAGTTCGACAAAATCATGGGAGAAAAGAGGTGACACATCGTGTCGATAGTCATACATTTAGTACGCATAGGGAGCTTATGACAAGTAATTTTTTTTAAATATTTTATATAACTTTGAATGTAAACGGTTTATTTTATATTCATATAGAAAGTCAAAATGCCTGATATTTCAGAGATCAATATTTATAGGATGATGTATTGTGATCTGACCAATGGAGGGATTAGAGGTGCTCGCCAGCATTAAATTATGGTCAGTATATTTTCCTTTTGAGTTTAAAATATAACTTCTAGTAATGTTTTTAATATTTTACTTTTAAATTGCAATTGAAGGTGTCATATAAGGCCACTACATCTCAGATATAGTTTGAGAGTCAGTCTTAGACTAATATTCAGACCAGTGCCTACCAATTTAATGAGACAACATGGATATAGGTGACCCAATATGCCTTCGAGAAATGTCGAGTTGTTTGTATCAACTCTTGAGTGACGCCTATGGATTATTATGGAACCATTGCGATGTCGGAATACAGTTTGAGAGGAGCTCGTGGAGAGACATCATCATCTGTTGCACAATATCCAGAGTAGTTGTGAACTCATAGTGAGTTTATAGAGGGTATTCACATGGAGTAAGAGCAGATACGTCAATGGAAGTAGTCGTAGTGTGAAGAGAGTCTACGACAGTAGCAGCAACAACAACAATAGGAAATGAAAGAGGAGATGCATTGATAGTGGTAATAGTAAGATCCAGAGTAGCTGGAGTACATGCGATACCTGACTCATGGTTTAGGGATAGAGGTCCCTCCACCATCTCCTCCATCTCCTCCAAAGGACCCTCCCCACTTAGCGGTCTATATATTTTTTATGATAAAACATTTGAATGTAAATTTTGTTTGTACTATTAACAATTTACTTTTCTCTATAGTGTTTTTTTTAAATTATTATGAATATTACATTTTTTATTATTTATTTATGTTTTTATTATTTTATTACTTTTTATAATTTTTATAATTTTATAATTTTATTTATTATTATTTTTAATTATTCTATTTTTATTATTTTTCGTAAATATTGAGGTTTTCATTATTTTATAACTTTTTATTATATTATAAATATTATTATTATTATTTAATTAATATTAATAACTATAATATTATTATATTATTAATATTATTATTATCATTCTTATATGAATATTATTTTAATATTTAATATTTATTTTATTTTACTAATATTAATATTATTATTTCATTAATTTTAATATTATTTTATTTATTTATTTTGCATTATTTTTTATTTTTTTATACTTTTTGTGATGGGCCCCCTCACAGAAATTGTTTGCGATGGCTCACTGCAAAAAAAATGATTCAAAAACTCAACATGGTTTTTTGGGATGGGTCCATCTTAAAAAGTTATTAAAAAAATGACAAAACTATTTGTGATGGATCCGTATAACATCAAAAAAAATTGTGATATACCGTCACAAAAAAAATATTTGCGACGCCATTTTCTACAATAGAGCATTTGCGACGGGATCCCATCGCAAATGTTCCATTTTCCAGTAGTGAAAAACTTTGGATATTAGATTTATGTTTCATTCACTTAAAATTTAAGAATAAATGAGGATCCTGGAAAGATTTTTTAGAATAAACCCATATTTAATAAAAAAATAATTCATTAACATTCTATAATTAATAAGTTGTATAGTATTTTAAAGACTCAATTATTGCACTGCTCTCCTTAGGTTAAAATACTAGCTCCCTCTCTATGTAAGTTGAATTCATTTAAAATATCCCTTTTAATACTGATAAGATCTTCTAAAAAATTATAAAAATCACAAGTAGTATTCCATGAATATTATAGTTTGTAAATATAATTATAGTTATATTTCATGATTATTTGGAGACATAGTAGGCTCTGATGCCTTCATACCATATCACTACTAATAAGCATATTATCCCACATCAATTAATAATCAACATTCGAAAACAAATGCAAACGGTCTAAAAAAACCCCACTCAATTCACTTTAATAACATACTAAATTATCAAATGATCTCAGACCATACCTGTGTTATCAAAAACATTATAAAAAACTCCAATATTATTAAATTATATCGTTAGCTGGTCCATGTTGAAAAAAAATATATATTAATTTTTCAATCCCTCAGTCGATGTTACAGAATCTATGATTAATGGATTAGCTATTATATGAATGGTACTAGAGGAACACCTATGAAAAGAATCCCCCACATGACTTTGAAAAAGTTGAAATTATAGAATTTTTTCTCTCATTTAAAGAAAATATGATTCCTAAAAATATATTCATTATAAATAAGTATTATTTTCTATATTTTTTTATGGATTTTCCTTAAATAAATTCAGTAGATTCTTTCACATGAAAAATAAAATGAAATTGGACAATTCCTATTTATTGTAATATTAAATGAAATAAAAACAATAAATAGATAAAAATACCAAATGTTTAAAGTACTCATTATCTTTATCCCTTATGATGATCATATCATTAATGATAACATTAATAATAATGAAAAACATTAGGAATGTGATAAAAACACATATCATAAATTAGATAAAATGATAATTAAATTTTTAAAAATGAAGTTATATATATATGATGGTAGAAATGGTAATATGGTCCCTAGTTATTTGGTCATTAGGTATATTGTCATTAGATATATGGATATTGGGTATATATGTATCCAATGGGTATATTAGAAATTTTATAATTATATAAAAGTAATAAATGCATAAAATATACTATATAATATATCAAATAAACCAATATAAAACAATTCTAGATGATTACGAATCATTAATAAATTCATTTTATACAACAACACAAATTTTTATATATAAAATTTCATTTGTGTGTTAATTAAATGTAGTATTATGTAATATGGTTATAGAAAACACATGAACTCATATGATTTTATTATCTCCTATCATATTTAAATAATTGTTATGCATCTTTACAATTTTTAAAATTTTTATTGAATAATTATCACTTGATTACTATAAATATCGGGTTTTAAAAAATCCAACTAAACCAAAAAAAAGGAAGTGATGGCCTCAACCAGTAGAATTGTACCCTATGAAGCCCATTTATCTATGAATCTGGGAGAGATAACATCTATGGGATTTACCTTGACCAATCCCAAGCTAATATCCAACAACTTAATCATGAGTGAAACCGTTTGTAAGAGAAGTTCAAGTCTTCGAGATCATAGCCCAAACTATGTATGTCGAACCACCCCATAGAAATATCACTGTCATACACCTTACTCTTAGGGATATTTTGGTTTATTAAAGGTATATATTTCAATAACCTAGATATATGTTTATGTAAATTATTTTAAAAATAATAATGGATATATTTTCATCATATTATTGTTATTTATAAATCTTTTTTATCTTCATACAATAAAAAATAAATAGTATTTATGGGTAATATTAAAATTCAATTAATGAAATTATTTTTAAGAATCAAATAATTTTATAAATAAATACTATTTTTTGAAAATATTATTATTAGATAATGATTATTAAAAATAAATCATCATATAATTTTTATGAAATAAAACGTATTTTTTATAATGGTTCAAAAATGTTATCCTAAAAAACCATCATTTCTTCATAAATGTAGATTTTATTTTAAAATGTAAAAATACAATATTTAAAAATATATTTAGATAAAATGAATATTTTTTTTTAATCAGACCATCAAAATTTTCCAATGGATAGTTTTATATTTTTTTCTGAGACAATCAAATTTTGGGGTAAAAAACTAAATACTGTATAAACATACTTTGTGTATTAGGACATAACAATGACCCAAAGGTTTTGTAATAAATACTATAAAATGTATCCACAACCAAATATATGTTTTATATTTAAAATAATTAGATTTAAATTTTATTTGATTAATTTTATAAATCCATTATGAATCCTACAATAACCATTACTATATTTTAATGGTTTTAAATCATTTTTTAAGAGCATGACTAACCTCCACATAATTAATGGTATTATTTTACTTTTTTAGAAACCTGGCTATATAAAATGAGGAAAACCACTCCCATTTTTCTAATACCATTATCAAAAACTATGGTAAGGTTTGAGGGTTTGGTTATATTATTATACAGATTCCAAAACCTATGTTTGAGAAATAATAAAGATATCCCCACTTGCTCCCTTTATAAATCCACCCAATATCCCATTTCTCTTCACTCAAAATTCGTGTTTAGCATCCTAAATCTACCATTATATATCTAGAGTCCTCCTAAAGCACCCAAATCTCTAAATAAGCTCCTCCCAAGATTATTGGATCCACACACTCAAGTAAAGGATCCTCACCTTCTCTTCTTTATACAAATTTCTTTATTATATTGTGCCTTATATTTCAAATTCCTTAGTTGATATATGTATTTATATTTCACTATTATCACCTATTTTATTTCCAAATTATTATATACCCTTTTATCTATCATAAACCAATTTTTTGAATTTTTAAGTGATGATGTCATGTTGTCGAGATTTCATCGTGATTTTCCATGCCAAAACAATTATGTGGTGAATACCACACCCATTTTATATCAATGGTGTTGAAATTTATAACCATATAATTATTCATGTTGGGAATTACACACACACACACAATCACACACACACACAAACACATAGATATATATATATTCCACACTCCTTGATCATGAAAGAAAATATTATGATGAATGAATCAATGTTGTATGATCGATGTGGCACACTTAAACATGAGAATGAAATGAATGTGATGGGTACACCTAGAATTATATAGCGCTCAAATGCATTGGCTAATGTTTAATCTCATAAGACAACATGTTGGTATAGTATGTGATCCTTATTCCTTTATGATAATTTTTCCATCATTATTTTTTTGGTAGTTATTCTTGACCTATGTTTATGATGTAGTGTTTTTATGTTATTGTCACATTTCCCATGTTGTCTTTATGTTATCATACTATATCATGCCTTATTATTCATGTTCCTTATATTCCATATTGATATTCATATAATCCAATATGTATTACATTATTCCATGTTTATTCTCTTACTATGCTTCATAGCTCACCCCCTTCTTATGTATGTCCCGAGATTATGTTGTGTAACTTTAAAAGCCATTGAATTTTTGAAGTATGTTAGGGATGTTTTCAATAATGTTATTGTATCTCATGTTCATGATGATAATATATGTAACTAATTTTCAGAGCCGCTATACTTATTTATCTTTATGGTTTTATTAAGTGTAATATTATATATTAAATCATGAATTAATGTTAAATAATGATTTTTTTGTTATAGTTGGTATCGAAGGAAAAGTTCAGTTATTTTTTAGATTATGATTTGAAAACTATAGATAAATCCATAGAGATAGGACTATGTATAAGAAAATTTTCCTAAATTTTGGTAAGTATATATTACGTTGTTTATTATGAAAATGCATCCTTGTCTATATACTAAAGTGGACGTGTTTCTGGACCCGATGTACCTAATGCTAATAACTCTGACAAGGTATGTCGGTATTGTCTCAATGTAACCTGGTACTCAAAAATGGGCCTTACTATGAACCAGGTTTGACACTCTCAGAGGATATGATTTGATTGAATCACAATAACATTATGAACCATTACTAAGGGAAACAATTCCCATTAGAAAATATGTTAGGAAATAGATCATGGATAACATAGATTAATGTCTAAAAATAAAAATGTTAAGAAAATAAATGTAATTTATAAGTTATACATTTAATGTAGTTAAATTACCATTTCTGTGTTTAATATTTTTTAAATAATCATCCTTTATTCTCCATTTATTAAATACAATGACCAAAAATATGAGGAATCGGGTTTACAATCAATGTGATGGGAAATATGATGATTTCTCCAATGATATGAACACCCTGATGGTAGTGGGAACTAATAATTTTGTGAAGATACGCTCTCAGATGAATCAAGTTCTGAATAGAAACCTAGATCAAGAGCATCCAAATACACCTAATAAAGAAAAAGTTGTGATTGAGTTCAATATGTGATAAAGGCCTATGACATTCATAGATCAACTCCATTGAGAAGATCTTCTCCATCCATCAATGTTTTGAATAAGAGAAGGTTCTACTGGATATTTATCATATGGAGGTAGAAGTAAGTAAGTGGTCGAAATTGATCAAGAATATGAATCCCAAGAAAGAGATCAAAGTGATGAGGTAGATGAAATTACGGAAAATTATTTTTGAGATATATTTTTCTCACAATATCCTCCATTAAATGGAATGATATTTACTTTCCCTCAAGAAACTAAACGATTAATCTATCTAGAATTACAAGGAATACTTCACTAGACATGCATAATACACCTCTATCGTTGTTTTTACACTTGAATGCAAGGTTGAAAACTTCTTTAGAGGGATAAAACATAGTTTATTATAATCCATGGTGATCCAAGACTTTGATAACTATGAGAGAATTGATTAATGTGCCCTAAAAGATGAAATTGTGATCGATGAATATCAAGGGTATCACTGGGATAATAAGTGGAAAGTAGAGTTTAATTATATTAATCTAATGAAGAAATATAATGATTCCATGAAATTTCAACATCCAAATATTCAAATTTGTGGAAAGAAGAATGCCAAAAATTGTATAATGTGGATGGGGAAATTCTTTTTGTGTGGGAAGGAAGAAAACCTAGCTAATGATTACAGATAGCAGAAACCCACTAATGTGTTTGAATAATGTAATATTATATTTATCCCTTATTTTATTGTTCATTGATTCAACATCAAGGAACCAAGACACTTTTCAAACAAATTCACTAAGATAAGGGTTTTTGGAGACAATAAAAATCCTCCAAGGTATAAAGGATGAGATTTTTCTATCACAACTACTGAGGTGGACCCCGAAAACAAAGTAGTGATAGGTATGCTAGTTATTAATTCATAAAAAGAGAATGTAATTTTTTATTCTGGTTTTATACACTCCTTTATATCACAAAATATTAATATAACTACTCAAATAACACCACTAAACATGGAAGTGGAGTTGTCAGTGAAAATAGAAAATAGGGAATTTATTACATCCCAAGTATATAACTCTTCCACTATCAAAATTTTTGAGATGAAATTTCCAATGACCATTTTCATACTCTCATTGGTGTAACTTGATGTAATTATATGAATTTATTGGTTTTCATTATATTGAGTAAACATAAATTTTCTAAGAAGGAAATCACTCTATGTATCATGAATTAATCTTCTATTCTGTACAAGAGCAAGGAGGAGGATCAATCTTATTTAGAACTAACATCTGAAGAATAAATATTATTTCCATATGAGTTGGATTATATTGCTCATACGATTGAGTATAAATAATGAACCATCCTTAATGAAATTTATATTTTGAGGGAATATGTTGATGTGTTTCCCAATGAATTTCTTAGCCTTCCTCCATGATGAGTGGTTGAATTTTTAATCAATGTTAATCCTATGGTGTTACCATTATCCAATACATTGAATAGAATATCTATTATATAACATGAGGTGCTGAAAAAACAACTACATTAGAATATGGATAAAGGGTTCATAGGCCTAAGTGCTTCACCATGGGGTGAGCTAGTCCTCTTCAACAAGAAGAAGTATCGGTCAATGTGCCTTTGCATTGATTATAGAGTGCTCAAAAATATCATGATAAAGAATAAGTGTACACTTAAATGTATTGAGGAACTGTTAAATTAGCTACATAGAGTACAATACATCCCTATGGGGGATTCTTGGTCGGGATATTACCAATTTTGGGTGAAGGAGGAGGGTATCCCCAAGATTACGTTTCATACAAGGTATGAGAAATATGAGTTCAGAGTAATGACATTAATACTCACTAATTATCTATTAATCTTAATGGACTATATGAATATAGTTTTAGATATTAACTTGACAAAATTGTTGTAGAATTTTAGATGATATTATAATATTCTCTAAAACCAAGGAGTATCATGAGGAGCATCTAAGCACTATGCTAAACACTGTGTGAAATGAGAAGTTTTATTCCAATTATAGAAAATGTGAGTTATGGTTAAAGGATGTATCATTCTTGGGGAATATCATCACCAGAAATGAGATATCATTTTACCCTTAAAATACAGAAGCAATTGAAGGATGGTCGAGGACAACATATATGATAGACATATGTAGTTTCTTTGGTTTGGATGGGTACTATTGCCGATTTGTGAGAAATTTATTATGATTTTTAAATCCACTAACCAAGCTAACTCAAAAGGGATTAATGTTTTCTTGGAATGAGGAATGTGAAGATAGATTTAATGAGATAAAAAGAATAATGATCACTAAACATGTGCTCACACTACCCATAAGTGGATAAATTTTTTATGATGTTCAGTGATACTTTAAAGAAAGGACTGGGATATGTATTAATTCAGAATGAAAAATGTACAGCCTATACTCTAAGGAAGTTTAAAGTTCATGAAAAGAATACCGAACACAAGAACTGGAGTTGGTTGTAGTGATATTTTCTTTAAAAATATAGAGGAATTATCTCTTTGTGTAGAAGTGTGAAATATATATCGATCAAAAAACCGCAAGTATATATTCACATAAAAGTGATGAATATTTGATAATGAATAACATTAAGGAAGATCCAGGACTATGACTATGCAATTCACTAACATCCTAGGAAAGAGAATAAAGTGGAAGATGCTCTATGTTGAAAGGATCAAACAATTTTTTCATTATTGAAAATTGAGATGGATCTGATCTTCTTATATTTGAAAATGATGGATATGGTAATCATAATGGAAGGAACATTATAAATCATTTCACAAATGATTTCTCAACCATCCCTTCTAGAGAACATAGGGGATGATTAGATAAATAACGTGGTAATTTAAGTGAATGTGGAAACTATAAAGGAACAAAGATCCTTAGAGATCAATTTTATTGGAGAAAAATTTGTGAGATTTGGGTCAAGACAATGTGTACCATCAAATCCTATGTTAAAGGAGTTGTTGGATGATACACATTTCTCAACATTATCCATCCACCCAGGAAGCACAACGATTTATCATGATCTCTAATAATGATATTGGTGGGACAATGTGAAGAAGGAGATCTTGGAATATACATCAAGACATCTTTTATATTAGCAAGTGAATGCCAAAAGAAAAAAAAGGATGATAATACCATTACCCATACCTTAAATTAAATGGGAAAACATTACCATGGACTTTTTCACTATTCTTCTAAATACATTACAGGGAATAATTCAATATGGTTTGTGGTGGATCTTCTAAAAAATATTTCACACTTCATTGTGATTTGGGAGGACTTCTTGGCCAATCAACATGCATGGATATACATCGTAGATGTGGTTAGGAAATATAGACTACCACTATCGATTGCATATGATCAACATCTGAGATTCACCTCCAAGTTAGGAAAAAAATTTCAACATGATATGAATATTGAGATGAACTTTAGCATAGATTATCGCACTCAAACTAATGTCCAATTTGAGTAGACTATTTTGACACTTGTGGAAACGTTGAGAGCAAGTTCAATTTTATTCAAAATAGGATAGGACCAACATAATCATCTAGTAATTTTCAATTACAAACATATTTTCCAATAAAGCATCTAAATGGCTCCCTTTGAAGCCCTTTATGGGAAGAATTGTAGAACACCTTCATGTTAGTATTATGTTGGTGAATGAAAATTTATAGGACCTGAAATGGTTGAGTAAATAGTGATAAATGTTAAGACCATTAAACAAAATATCAAGGATTCTTAGAGTCTAAAGAATACATATGATGATAATATTTGATGATACATATTGTTTTTTGATTGATACATGTTATTCCTCTGTATATCTCCATTTAATGAAGTCATGATATTTGGTAAGAAGGGAAATATTAGTCCAAGACACATTACTCCCTTTGAGATACTTGATTTCATTGCAGTGGTGGCCTACCGACCTGCCCTCCAAAAAACATAATTCAAGTATATGATGTATTCCATGAATCCCTATTGAGAATGTAAAAACCAAGCTCTCACATGTACTAAATCCATAGCTGGTACCATCAGAGAATAAACTTTCCTATGAGGAGTAGTCGGTGAAGATCTTAGATCATAGAAGAAAAGTTATTCAAAATAAGATATTGCACCTAGTGAAAGTGTTGTGGAGAAACAAAAATTTTGAATAAATGACCAGGTAACCTGAGGAAGAGATGAAACATTTTTACCCTCATCCGTTTTACTGTGGGAAATGAGAATTTTAAGTGAAAATTTTCTTAAGGTGGATTTCAATTGTCCAGGTTCCAGAAGCTGCCCGGAGGTGCCCCATACCTAGTTGGTCAAATAGCCCCAATCGCATTTCCACAAACACCAGAGGCTGACAAGTAGGATTGAGGGCCTTTGGTGTGATATTGGGGAAACTATGCCATATATGGTAGAGTAACATAGTGGAAGTAAAACAAATAGCAATAGCAGAAGTAGTAAAACATGAAATAGGTAAACAACGGAAGTAATAAACTCCAGGAGCACACATATACACATATATGTGATGCATGAAACATATGTCTAGGAAAATTTCCAAACAAGTCACAATGCAGGAGTAAAATACTAAACCGAAGTACAACAAAAAATAGATAAAATTCTCTATAGCATCGCAAGCCTCAACTTGGTCCAATGTTCCCCAGCTCTATGATAATCATGCTTTTTATTACAAAATTAAACAAAATTTATTACATAAAATTCACTTGATACAAATTAGAAGACTGAGAGTTCTAGTGTCTCTGAGGCCTAGGATCATTACATAACAACTTAAAACGTGAAATAAAAAATCATTATTGAAAACTATCTTTACATGAAAACTACATTCCCTCGTACTTAGCATTACATTGGATAACCAAAGGACATGCATAAGAAAAGGGTGAGCAATAAAGCCCAGTAAAGGAATAATCATGGACTAACATGAGGAATAAAATAAATGTTAGACAATAGTAAAATAAATAGATCACAAGAGAATCATAAACATTAAGGCAATATAAAGCATGATAATAATAACATGGAAGTGTGGCAATAACACTTAACATGGAATTAGTATGAGCCAAGGCTCATTTCGCATGGAGCATGAGTAAACCATCAATGCACATGGAGAACTAGTAGACCCTTGTTTCACTTGAATTAGAATGAGTAAAATCCCATTGCACATGTTGTATCATGATACTATACTTTACCCAATGCATTGGAGCACTATTAGGGTGCACCCTTCTTAAATATTTCATTTCATGCCTAAGTATGCCACATGGATCATAAAACATTGAATCATTCAACGTAATCTTTTATTCCACGGTAAATGAATGTGGAATAAAAACATTTAACTCTTTAAACAATAAGTAAAGGTGCATAAATTTGAATACCCTTGATAGAAAATTGAGCATGGTGTTGACTACACATTGACTTTGGCTTGGAA
Organism: Viscum album; assembly: GCA_963277665.1. Classification (NCBI taxonomy): domain Eukaryota; kingdom Viridiplantae; phylum Streptophyta; class Magnoliopsida; order Santalales; family Viscaceae; genus Viscum; species Viscum album. The sequence goes on along the minus strand of CAUJRU010002907.1, from coordinate 13,126 downwards.
AAGAACGGTGCAATTTTGGAAACATAACTGCGTGACATAAGAACTCATAAAAATGGTTGATGAGAGAGAAAGGGGTGTCACATAATATTTAAATGACATGGATAGTAAGGGGGTCATATAGATACATGTCCCAAAAAAATTAATGGAATTTAGATTCATGATACAAAAAAATTTCTTAAATGTAAAAGAGGAGTGAGAAATCCCTTACTCAATTTCGGCATAGTAACAGGTGTACATGGGAGGTATTTAATGAGAGTGAAAGGGGTATACCATAATTCAAAAATAAATAGGGTTGTATGGGTGAGGTATGAAACCATAACCCAATATTTATAATTGAAATTAAAAAGGCATAACAATTTAAATATTATTGGACAAAAATGAGAAAGGAAGAAAAACCATTACTTGGAAGTGTGCTTCCCATGGATTGAGAGATGCTTTAGAGAGGCTTCTTGGGAGCTTGGGGAACCATGGGAGGATTCTATAGAGAGGAGGGAAAAGGATAGAAAAACTCCAATGGCTTTGAGTGAGGAGGAAGTGGGAGATTTGGTGATTTTATATAGGAAAGGTGAGAGAATTTTTTATTATTTAGGTTTGGGACACCTCACATTAAACTAATCCAAAACACAAACCAGACCCCAATTTTTTCCCTTGGTTTTTGGAATAAGTAAGTGAAAATAGTATTTTATAAGTCGAAAGTCCAAACTTCTTAAAATAAGGGGGTTTCTTTTGTTGAGGTGAGTCACACTCCCAAGGAAAACAATTTAAAAAGACCAAAAGTTTAATAACTCTTGGAGGGTCCACTAAAGTTTTGTAAAATAAATCAAAAAAAACTAAAATCACATTATTTTGATGATAAAACATAAATTGTCTGAACATAAAGTTTATATTATTTTATTACATCACTGTTGGGTCATTATGATATCATAAATCACATTATATATTTAAACGATATTTAATTTTTACCCAAAAATTTGAATGTCTTAGAAAATTATGAAAAATTCATTATTGGTTAATTTTGACATCTTGATACTAGAAATAATATTAATTTTATCTAAATAATTTTATATATATGTTAATTTTTATTTTTAAAATAAATACCGAAATTTATCAAAAATTCATTGGTTTTGACAAAAAATGGCTTTTAAACCTTCTTAAAAAATTCAATTGCATTAGTAAAATTATACAATAATTTATATATAATAAACATTTATTTAATAATAATAATAATAATTTATTAAAATAATAATTAATTAAAAAATTCATTAATTCTTCAAAATATATTTCTTAGTTGAACATTAACTGAAAATACTATTTGTGCTTTGAAAACTATTTACTAGGTAACAATAATAAAATGAAAGTATATTCATTATTATATACAAAAATAGTGTATATAACCATATTAATAGGGTCTTGTTACATAACCCCTTAAAACACCTACATAAGACCGAAGAGTAAGGTGTGTGATGGTGATAGACTCTTGGGGTAGCTCAGATAACATTGCTCAGGTGGTAATCTCTATCAACTTCCACTTCTCTCGTAGGTGGTCCCACTCGAGCAGAACATATTCAAGCTCAGCTTGGGATTGGTCAAAAGAGAAACCCAAAGACACTAGCTCTTTTCTGAGATCTGACAAATGGTCTTCATATGGGGCACAACTACTGGATGAGGCCATCACTTTCTTTGTCTGATTAAATTGGATTTGTTAAAGCCCTATATTTATACTAATCATGTGATCACTATTCAACATCTATATTAGCAATGGTCACAATTCATAACAGTATTTTAACATAAAAAAACATAAAAACAATGAAGCTGAAATTTTATATAATCATTTTACATAAAGATCCATTTAATTATATCAATAGGGATTTCCATTAATGAATGTTTGGGTCGTTACAATATTCCCCCCTTAAGAAATTTCACCATTGAAATTTATTTTTCCTATACTAAAATAGATGTCGGTAACTCGACATCAGCATTTCATGTGATTCCCACATCGCTTCTTCAAACTTGTAGTTTCACTATAACACCTTGACGAGGGGCATTGTCTTAATTCGTAGAACTTTTTCTCTACGATCTAAGATCTTTATTGGTTTCTCCTCATATGAAATATCATCCTCTAACTATACAACCTTTGAAGAGAGTGCATGTGAAGGGTCTAGTATGTACTTCATTAATAGGGATACATGAAAGACATTATGTACTTTGGCCATGGTAGGTGGAAGTTCTAGTCGATAGGCCACAACCCCGACACGATCAAGAATCTCGAAGAGGCCGATGAAACTTGGAATTAAATTCCCTTTCTTTCCAAACCTCATGACCTTCTTCCATAGAGATACCTATAGAAATATTGTTTCTCCAACTTTAAACTCAATGTGTTATTGACAGTTATCTTCATAACTCTTTTGTTGACTATGGGCTTCCTTGATGTGTTGCTGAATGGTTTTCACCTTCTCCACCATTTCATTGACTATTTCTATTCTAACCATATTCCGCCCACTGACCTCATCCTAACACGATGTTGTTCTACACCTTTTCCCATAATGGGCTTCATATGGTTCCATTTGGATTATCGAGTGGAAACTTTTATTATAAGTGAAATCAACCCAAGGATGGTATTGACCCATCTTCTTTTAAAGTCCATTGAGAACGCTCTCAACATGTCTTCAAGTGTTTAGATATTCTACTCAGATTGGCCACTAGTTTGAGGATGATTGGCCGTATAGAAGTTATTTCAGTATTCAGAGAATACTAAAGACTATTACAAAATGTAAAGGGGAGTCTTGGATCTTGATCGACCATAATAGATAGTGGTACTCCATGCAGCCTTACCACATCCCTGATATGTATCTGTGCTAGTTTATCCAATGCGAAATCCTCCTGAATAGCAATGAATTGTGTAGCCTTTGTAAGACGATCCACAACAACCCAAATTGCATTGTTTCCTTTTTATGTCTTCGGAAGTCCGGTGAAAAAGTCCATGGTAATGTTCTCCCATTTCAATTCTTGTATGGGCAATGGTTTTATCATCCCCTTAGACATCTGCCTCTCTGCCTTTGCTTGCTGACACACCAGGAACATTGATGTATATTCAGCGACCTCTTTCTTCATATTATCCCACCAATAATGCTCTTGAAGATAGCAATACATCTTTGTGTTTCCATGGTGAATAGTGAAATTTGTACCATGTGCATCATCCAAAAGTACCATCCTTAGCTCTAGACTTGATGGAACAGATAGTCTATTCCCAAATCTCACAATTCCTTCATTAACATTAAACTCTGTGGATTTCCCTTTTCCAATAGCTTCCACTTTTTCCCGAATTCCAACATCTTCCTTTTGAGCATCCTTTAACCTTTCCAAATTTGACTGTTGAGCAATGATTTGTGAAAGGATTGATTATGTTCCCTTCTCTATGATTCCCTAGTACATCTTCATCAAATCTATGATGATTGGATCCTTTTCAATTCTCATCAATGATAGAATCACTAGTTCCTTTCTACATAGGTCATATGCTACCTTGTACATTTTCCTAGGGTGGTAATTGATTGAAAAGTCATAGTATTTGATTATATTTAACCATCTTTTTTGGTGCATGTGAAAATCAATTTGATTGAATATATACTTCAGTCTTTTGTGGTCTTTATATATTTCATACTTCTCCTAAAAGAGATAATTCTATCAAATTTTCAATGCGAATATCACTACATACAACTCGAGGTCATGTGTTGGATATTTCTGTTCATGATCATTCGATTGCCTTAAATCATAGGCAATGACATTGTCATTTTTCATCAACACACATCCCAAGCCCTTCTTCAAATCATCACTGAATACCAGAAAATGTTCTCCACTTGTGGGTAAAGTGATCACGGGTTCAGTGATAAGCCTCTTTTTCAACTCAGTGAAGCTTTCTTCACATTCATTACTCCAAAAATAATTACTCCCTTTCGAGTTATATTGGTAAGAGTGTTGGACAATCGTGAGGAATTTATCTAAATCGTTGATAATATATAGATAACCCAAAGAATCTACGGATATCCGTTACCGATGTTGGACACAACCATCCCTCAATTGCATCTGTTTTAGAGGGATCCATAGATATCCTATTGCTTGTGATGATATGGACCAAGAATGAGACCTCCTTCAACCAGAACTCACACTTGTTGTACTTTACACAGAGATTCTCCTTCTACATGGTCTCTAATACAGTTCTTAGATGCTCCTCATGATCCTTCTTGGTTTTGGAGTATATCATAATATCATATATAAATATTACCACAATTTTGTCGAGGTAATCTCTAAAGACTCTATTCATCATGTCCATGAATATATATGAAGCATTAGTGAGTCCAAAAGGTATTACAATGAATTCATAGTGACTATATCTTGTACGAAAATCAGTCTTGAAGATATCTTCCTTCTTCACCCTTACTTGATAATATCCCGACTGCAAATCCACCGTGGAGAAGTATTGTGCTCCACAAAGCCAATCAAACAAGTAATCAATTCGTGGGAGAGGATACTTTTTCTTTATCATGCTTTTTGTAAGGAAATGATTATCGATGGAAAGGCGCATTGACCCATCCTTCTTCTTGACAAAGAGGACTAGTGCACCCCATGGTGAAGCACTTGGGCATATAAACCCTTTATTAAGATTCTCATGTAGTTGTTTCTTCATCTCCTCAAGCTCCACAAAATCTATTCTATACGAAGTCTAGGATATTGTCAACGCCCCAGATATAAGATCAATTGAGAATTCAACATCTCTTTTTGGAGAAAGACCTGAAAATTCCCCGAGAAACACTTCAGTGAATTCCCTCACAATAGGCATGTCTTCTAGGATGGTTCCCTCCTTAGACTCAATCATCTGATCTATATACGTGTGCTTATAGGGTAGTAATATCCATGCTTGAGATTATAGAGCTAAAGAAGCTCCATCTTCCTCCTTGAACTTGTAAAGAATCGGGGGTCGATTCTCCACATGGAGAGTTATTTCACTCTCACGACAATTTGTGTTGGCTCTATATAAGGAAATCCAATACATGCCAAGAATTGTATAATATTCCACCAGAGAGAGTGTGATGAGGTTCTCTATGAATTTCAATCCATAAATTATGGCAGGGGAGGAGTTATATTCATGGGATGATATGATTTCCCCATTTTCTGTACTCATCAATGTCATCACTTCCATGATTTGTGGGTGTGCTGGGATAGTTCTATTAAACATTCGAGATATAAAAGAATGTGTAGAACCTAAATCAAAAAGTATGTTAGCTATTCTTTAATGAATTACTAGAGTACATGTCACCACTTCATTCTCGGGGTTCACTTTGGCAGTAGTGATGGAAAAAGCACACCATTGCAGCCTTGGAGGTTGTTGGTTTCCTCTGAAAACCCTTTTCATTGGGCACTGATTTGCAAGATTCCCTAGTTCTTTGTAGTTGTAGAAATGAACCACACGTTGAAGTTCGAACGGAGAATTCCTCTCATCTGTCGCAGCCTCGGGTCTTTCTTGTCGATAGTTAATAGACAGGTGCCCTTTTTTCCACACCTAAATCATTTCCTCTTCCCCTTCAGGCAGTTTCTGGGGTTCTTCTTTCCGCACCTTTGGCATGTGGGGTGCTAGATCTTCTTAGCACCATTGGATTTATCCATTAGACTGCCAACATTGATGTCATAATTATGCTTATTATCCACATGATACCACTGAGATTCTCCAATCTCCATTTATACCTTGAGGGAACATCGAACAATTTCCTCATAGCTATCAAAGTCACGGATCGCCAGCGCTTTTCGTAGGCTAGGTTTCAGCCCACAAAAGAAGAATTCTACCTTGCATTCAGGGGTAACGACAAAGAAAAAGGTGTATCGTGCAAGACTTTTGAATTTTTTCTCATATTCTTTGATAGATTCATCGTATTTTTTCTTGAGGGAAAGGAAGTACCTTTCCATCTTAAGTTGGAGGGTGCGTGGTAAATATTTATCGAAAAACATCTTCCAGAAATCCTTCAATTCCAACACCTTGATCTCCTCCTCAGGATTCATATTTTTAATAAACGTCCACCATTGATTAGCTTCACCCTCCATGCTATAAGAAGCCAGTATAACCTTCTCTTGTTTAAAACATTGAAGGATGGAGAAGATATTTTCAATGGAGTTGATCCATTATTCAGCGATTGAGGGATCAAATGATCCATTAATAGTATGAGGCCTTTGTCCCATGAAGCACTCCATAGCAACATGTTATTTCTTGGGAGGGGGGGGGGGTTGAACGTTCCTCTTGACCCATGTTTCTATTCATGTATTGAGTTAGCTGAGAGAGAAACGTTATAAATTTCACTATTTCCGCTCCAATTGGATTGGGCATCTCATTAGTACAGTCATCACATTGATCTTCACATCGGTTGTTAGCCTCAGTCTTCTTATTACAGGCCATTGGCTAGAATAAAAGGAAAGTTAGGGGTAACACAAAAAGGGTAATACAAGGACAAAACTGATTACTTATAAATAACTTTTATTTCCATAGCATATGAATCTATTGGCTTCAGTCTATTCTATTCATGATCTACATTCTAACATATATTGTTAGGGAAAATTTTTTAGTACCTTAATAATGGTTCATAATAAGATTGTGAATTTACCAACGCATATCCCCTGAGGGTGTCGTAACAAGGAGTAAATCAAGGCCCTATGTTGTTCATCAGTTCCCATTCTAGTCTAGCTCAATGCGGTGTTTTTGGGTTTTACCCCTAGGATACATCTGTGCCAGTGCTGCCTCTACATGCTCGTTTCCAAACAAGGATGTTTTTTCATGATAAACCACTTACTCAATACTCACCAATACTTAGGGACATTATTATTATACTTATTCTTGCCTATAATTATTTTCTATGGTTTTATAATCCCAATCCCAAAAATAACTAAACCTATCATTTGATACCAACTATGACAACCCTGCTTTTTTATTACACAATTAAACATAATTTATTACATAAAATTCACTTGTTACAACATAGAAGAATGATATCTATAATATATTTGGGGATTTGGAGCATTACATAACAACTTAAAATAGGAAATACAATAATTTTTTTGAAAACACCCTTTACATGACCACTACATTCCCTTGTAATTAGCATTGCAGGGGATAACTTGAGGACATGCATAAGAAACGGGTGATCTAAAAAGCCCAGTAAGGGAATAATCATGGAATAGCATTACGAATACAATAAATGTTAGAAAATAGGCATATCAATAGAGAAAAAGAGAAGCATAAACATGAAGGCTTGATAAAGCATGATAATCATAACATGGAAATGTGGCAACAATACTTACCATGGAATTAGCATGTACAAAGGCTCATTACACATGGTGCATGAGTAAACCCTAATTGAACATGGAGCACAAGTAAACCCTAATTGAACATGAATTAGCATGAGTAAACACCCATTTCACTTGATTTATCATCATACTATACTTTACCAAATGCATTGGAGTGCTATCAGGGTGCACATTTCTTAAACATTTCATTTCATGCATAAGTGTGCCACATGGATCATAAAACATTGAATCATTCAACATAATCTTTTATTCCATGATAAAATGTTGAATAATTACATTAAACTATTTAAAAAATTATTAAATGTTCATAAAGTTGAATACCCTTGACAGAGAAATGGGCATGGTATTCACTACACAATGACTTTTTCTTGGAAAAGGGCGGTGCAATTTCGGCAGCATAACAGCATGACATAAGAACTCATAAAAACGGTTGATGAGAGAGAAAGGGTTGTATCATCATATTTAAATGACATGGACAGTAAGGGGGTCATATAGAAACAAGTCCCAACTAATATAATGGAATTTAGATTCATGATAACAAAATAATTTCTTGAATGTAAAAGGGGAGAGAGGAATCCCTTACAGAATTTTGGCATAGTAACAGATGTACATGGGAGGCATTTAATGAGAGAAAAAGGGGTATCCCATCATTAAAACATAAATATGGTAGTATGGGGTAGGTTTTATACCATACCCCAACATTTATAATTGAAATTAAAAGGTAATAATAATTTAAAGAATATTAGACAAAAATGAGAAAGGAAGAAAACCCGTTACTTGGAAGTGTGCTTCCAAAGGCATGAGAGTTACTTGAGAGAGGCTTCTTGGGACCTTGAGGCACATTGGGAGGTTTCTAGAGAGTGGAGGGAAGAGGCTTGATGAACTCCAAAGGCTTTGAGTGAGGAGGAAGTGGGAGCTTGGGTGTCTTTATATAGGAAAGGTGAGTGAATTCTTTATTTTTTAGGTTTTGGACACCTCACATTAATATAATCCAAACCACAAATCATTCAATGGTTTTTGCCCATGGTTTTTGGAAAAGGGGAGTGGAAAAAATTATTTTATAAGGCCAAAGTCCGAAATTCATAAAATAATGGGGTTTCTTATGTGGAGGTAAGTCACACTCCCAAGGAAAACAATTTAAAAAGTCAAACTTTTTAATAAAACTTGGTGGGTCCACTAATGTTTTGTAAAATAAATAAAACAAACCTAAAATAAAAATTTTTTAATGATAAAACATACATTATTAGAATATAAAGTTTATAGTAGTTTATTACATCACTATTGGGTCATTATGATGTCATAAATCACATAATATATTTAAATGGTATTTAATTTTTACCCAAACATTTGACTCCCTGAAAATTATGAAAAATTCATCATTGGATAATTTCGACACCCTGATTCTAGAAATAATATTCATTTTATCTAAATAATTTTCTAAATATGTTAATTTTTAATTTTAAAATAAAAATGAGTATTTATCAAAAATTCATGGGTTTTGACCAAAATTGCTTTCAAACATTAATAAAAATTTCAATTACATTCATAAAAATATAGGATCATTTATATTTAATAAATATTAATTTAATAATAATTATAATATTTTATTGAAATATTATTTAATTAAAAATTCAATTAATTAATCAAAATGGATTACTTAGTTGAACATTAACTAAAAATACTATTTTTGCTTTAAAAACTATTTACAAGGTTACAATAATAAAATGAAAGCATATTAATTATTATATACAGAAATAATGTAGATAACCATAGTAATAGGTTCTTGTTACATAACCCATTATAACACCCACATAACACCAAAGAGTGAGGTGTCCGATGGTGACAGACTCTTGGGGTAGCTCGGATAACATTGATCGGCAGGTAATATCTATCAACTTCTACTTATCTCGTAGATAGTCCCACTCAATATTTACATATTCAAGAACGACTTGGGAATGGTCAAGAGAGAAGCCCAAAGATGTAACCTCATTTCTGAGATTTGACAAATGAGCTTCGTATGAGGAACATCTACTAGATGAGGCAATTGCTTCCTTTGTCTGAGTAAATTGGATTTGTTAAAGCCCTATATTTATACTAATCATGTGATCAATGTTCAACGAAAATATTAGCAACGATCATAATTATTAATAGTATTTTAAAATCCCAAAACATAAAACCAAAGAAGTTGACATTTTATATAAACATTTTACATAAAGAAACATATAATTAGATAAAGAGGGATTTCTATTAATGAAGGTTTGGGTCATTATAGGCTCTGTATCAATCAAATGCCTGAAGTAGAAGGGCGCTTGCTCTTATCTATACCTACAGAAATATAGTCTGTTTGGGCCCAAAAGCATTACCCAAACAGGGAGTGAGACTAAATTCCATTAGGAAACCAACCAAAGATCTATGCCTAATAGTCAGTGAATATATATATGGCAGACAATAGTCAAAATAAAGCAGTAAACAACAAAGTACTCAAAAGTAAACAATCTTACAGTTTCAAATGCATTGAATTTTCAAATATCATGTATGAAAATAATCATAAGAAGGGAACCCTTTTGGAAGTAATCACAACATAACCCCTATGGTCCAACCAAAATAAACACAAGAAACCCTCTAGGAAGTACACATAGTCTAACCCCTATAGTTCAGGTTTTTCATAGACTCTCTGAAGAAGCACTCATCATCAATTCCCACTATAGTCTCGTATCGGTAACAAAAAGGTGCTCTGGGGAATCACTCAACATTAAATTACCCTTGTGGTCGACATCAAGGAACTATAGACACTTTGAGGAAGCACTTACATCCATTCCCCCTATGGTCTCACATTTTAACAGTAAACAGACACTCTAGAGAATCCCTCAACATCCATCCTCCCTATGGTCTATTACACCAAGTTGTCATGACCATGTGTAAGTAAATTGAACACAACAGTATATAATGGTCAAAGTGTGCCCTCAGAACTACTTGGATAAATATTCTACAACATAAAATCATGTTAGATAAATAATATCACTCCATCCTATCAATACTAGGAATGGAAAGCAAGTAGCCTAACAGGCTAAGCAAGAACAAATGGTCATAATAAAAACAAGCATGGAAAACACATCCATAACATATAAATGAAATGTATTAACATTCAATTGACATCTACTCAAGCATATAAAACATATCATAAAAATAACAGGGTTAAAAAAATAAACATGCAATACCCCGATCAAGGGTATTGGGAACTTTTTCACATATTACTCAAAGACTATCTACGGAAAGGCACAAACCACCTACCTCAGCATTTTATGATAGGTATACTCCGGCGTTGGTCCATGGATCAATCTAGAATGTTGTATATCTATAGAAACGTCTAAACGTTAAACTGAGGATAACTCACGAGAGAAGAGAAAACAAAAAACAAGATTCATGAAAAATAGAGATCTCACCGATGCGATTATAATGCGACCGACAAAGTTTGATTCAGATAACAGATGCTCGATCGAGGGATCAGGGAAGGATCGACACCGTACATACACTCTTTGTTAAAGAAGGTTCCAAAGAAGATGTTTTTACCAATTAGACATGACCCTAGTCTATTTAATGAAAAAAAGTACACAGTGTGTAGTTTAGAGTACACGGCATGTACTTTACCTTACTGACCCCCACATTAAGCGGTCTCTAGGTCACCATATATGGCTCTTTGCTCTACCGTTACAGGGCTAGAACATGGAAACATATAGAAAAAGAGTACATGGTGTGTACTTAAAAAAATTTATAGAAACTCCTCTTTTTCTAAAAAAACATAAAAGGAGAAAAAGATACCTGAATAGAAGATATGGGTTCTCACAAGCTCCCCCCTTAAAGAAAGCATTCCTAGAATTTACCTATCAATGTGGATTAGAAGAAGAATCCTTAAAATGATCTGGCCACTGGGATCAAACATCGGTCACCCTCTCCCAGGTCTCATCCTATACTCACCCATGCTGTCATAGCACTCGTACCAGAGGAACAGACCGACCACATAGAACTTTCATACTTCGATAAAAAAATCTTTATAGGATGGTCCTCAAATGAGGAATCCACCTATAACTCGACCTCCTCGGGTTGAAAAACATGAGATGAGTCTGAGAAGTAATTTTGAAGCTGAGAAATATGGAAGACGTTGTGCATAGCCTGATACCTATGAGGTAACTGAAACAGATAGGCAACCGGCCAAACTCTCCACAACACCTCAAATGGATCTACGTACTTTGGTGAAAGCTTACACTGCATCCTAATCCTCTTGTTCCCTGACCTCCATTTTAGATTCATGAAAACCTGATCTCGACCATCGAACTCCAGAGGTTGTCTCTGTCGATCAACATAAAACTTCTGTCAAGACTGTGCAACAACCATCCTCTTTCCAAATCAACTCTATCTACTCTAGGGTCTCCTGGAAAAGATGAGGTCCCAACATAGCTACATCTCCTACCTCCAACTAGCATAAGGTTGAACTGCATGGCCCACTGTACAAGGCCTCATAAGGTTCCATATGAATAGTTTCATGAAAACTATTATTGTAGGAATGCTCCACAAGAGGCATGTGCTTATCCTATGAACCTCCAAAATCCATGATGCATTCTTGAAGTATGTCCTCAAGCACCTGAATCATACACTCCAAACGACTTTTTGTCTGAGGATGGTATTCCATACTCGGATGTACCTGTGTACCCGAAGCCTTCTATAACCCTTGCCAGACCCAAGAAGTAAAATGATCATCTCTATCAGAAACAACGTAGTGTTGAAATCCATGAAAACGTACAATCTATCGGATGTAAAACCTTCCCAGTTCATCAAAACTGAAGTTATCATTGATCAAAAAGAAGTGAGAAACCATCAGGAGTCTTTCAATGACAAACCAAACTGCATCATTCACTCGATGCGACCTCAGTAAACCTGTCACAAAATCTCTCATGACATCATTACACTTTAACTCAAGAATGGTTAACTACTGCAAAAGCCTTGTTGGTCGCTTATGATTTTCCTTCAACTACTGACAGGTGTAACACATCATGATAAAACTAGAAAAATCTGTCTTCATTCATGGCCACCAATATTGATGGTGTAGATCATTATACATCTTTGTGAAACCAGGATGAACTTCCCAAACTAAGGAATTAATGTCTCGCATCAGCACCTCACATATTTCTGCTGGCACCCATACTCACCCATGAATAAGTAAGATGTCATCCTCGCATATGTTTCATCCATGAATTGTATCCTCTCCTAAAACACTTCCCCATAAGACCAGACCTTCTGAATCTTATAGCTACCTCATTCATACTTGATCATGTAGATTCAAGTTAATAGCTACAGAAGAAATAAAAGTCTGCCCTAGCCTATCATGCACCTCAAGATGCATCTTAGAGAACAGATCCATAAGCTTTCACTCATTGCTAGCCTCCTGAACTACCTTTATCTGAGTCATACTACTCAATGCATCAGCCACAATGTTTCCCTTCCTAGGTGTGTAGGCAATCTCAATGTCAGAGAACTGAAGGTACTCAACCCACCTTCATTGTCTAAAATTCAGATTGCACTGAGTGAAGATAAACTTGAGACTCTTTTGGTCAGTGAAAACCACAAAATGCTCTCCCAGAAGATAATGTCTAAAAAAATGTAAAGAATGAACAACTGATTCCCGCTTGATATCATGTGTTAGGTTGTTACTCTCATGTGTCCACAACTGTTGAGACTCGTATGCAAAAACCCATTCCACTTGCACAAGCACTACTCCCAAACTGAT